>JAVTVY010011259.1:0-58551 GCA_036873755.1 Hanleya hanleyi | reverse complement strand
GAAGCACACATGATTGCTAACATGTATTGATTGCCTGACCTTGTTTTTGGTAATGGACCAACACAATCTATAATCACCCTAGCAAAGGCTTCCCAAAATGCAGGGATTGGTTGTAGAGGGGCCCTTGGTATGATTTGGTTAGGTGTTCCTACCATTTGGCATGACCTACAAAATTCCGTAACATCTTTCTTTAAATTTGGCCAATAGAAATTTAGAATTTTGTATTATGTTTTGTTAACACCTAAATGGCCTGAAAGAGATGTTTCATGGGCTAGTCTGAGGATATCTGAACGATATGACTTTGGTACCACAATCTGATACTTAACTGCCCACGCATCATAAGGTGATACATCTGGCGGTCGCCATTTGCGCATAAGAACACCATTCTTGCAAAAGTAACACACAGGCTCTTGAGTTACATCACACTCAACTACTACCCTGTCAAACAACTTGGAAATGTCCTTGTCAGTATGCTGTTCATTAATCAACTGTGATTTTGAAATTTTGTCATTAGAACATTCCAATTTGCTATCAAAATGTGGCTTATCAGCTTCATCATTTACACACGCAAAGGTGTCGGCCAAACAAACGTCATCGATGAGGTCATCTTTAAGAGCCTTTTCAGACTCCTCAGCCAATTTACTCATGGCTCTAGTAACTGCACAAGCAGGATACAAACTTTGAATTTCGTCTTCAACTGGATCATGGATTTGATCCAAACAAGGCTTGTCCAGTGCTTGATGGTATAACCCTTTTTGACCAGTGTTTGTGTGCATGGATATGCACAGAATACATGGACATGCGCAGAGTACATGTATTCTGTGCTTGGTGGCGTACCCTATGCCCCACGCGCTATAGGGTACAGGTTGCACCACAGGATCGTGCGCCTGCATACGACGACACACACATACACACAGACGCATTCACACACATGCATACACACACACGCACACACACACACAAAGGCACGCATACACACACACAGACACACACACACATACACGCACACACACACACACGCATAAACACACACGCACATGCACGCACACACACACGACGGGCGTTGACGTGCGTCACTGCATTTCGAAGAATTAGTGACAATTCAGAGCTTCTGAGTTATTTCACCACAGCGTTGAAGCATTAAGAATGGCGTTGGTGGGCGTTGCTACAAGATGACACCTCACACGACGCATTCGTACCGCGGATGGTCCATCTCTACACCAAATAACATCCTTCACTGCCCCAAAAGGCCCACTTTCGCTACTACTCGTACTGATGACGTCACCAATGACGTCACAGATGCTGTGGATATCCCTCAAATCGGGGTCTACACCCCAAGAGCTACAACATGACACCTCCCATGACGCATTCGCACCGCGGATGGTCCATCTCTACACCAAATAACATCCTTCACTGTCCCAAAAGGTTCACTTTCGCTACTACTCCTACTGATGACGTCACCAATGACGTCACAGATGCTGTGGACAGCCCTCAAATCGGGGTTTGCACCCCGACAACTACAAAATGACACCTCCCACGACGCATTCGGACTGAGAATGGCCCCTACTCTACCCAAAATACCTTCCTGCACTGCCCCAAAATGCTCACTTTCGCTACTACTCGTACTGATGACGTCACCGATGGCGTCACAGATGACGCGAACATCCCTCAAATCGGGGTCTACACCCCGAGAGCTACAAAATGACACCTCCCACGACACAATCGGACCAGGGATGGTCCATCTCTACACCAAATACCTTCCTGTACTGCCCCAAAATGCACACTTTGGCTACTACTCCTACTGATGACGTCATCGATGACGTCACAGATGACGGGAACACCCCTCAAATCAGAATGTACACCCCGAGAACTACAAAATGACACCTCCCAGGACGCATTCGGACCAAGGATGGTCCATCTCGACCCCAAATACCTTCCTTCACTGCCCCAAAATGGTCACTTTACTTACTACAACCAACTGCGCATGCGCAGATTGACGCGACTTGCACTTAAAAACACACCATTCTAAATCTACCCCACGCAAGCTTCACTTTGACACCTTCCACGACCCATTCGGACCCATAGCGGTGCATCTCTACCCCAAACACACACCCACATACCCCCCAAAATGCCTATACTATGGGCCAGACTGCGCATGCGCAGACTATTGAACACGGACGAACCATTAGTCCAGTCGGATGCTCCTCCACGAGAGCTTCAAAATAAAACCTCATACGACACCATAGGACCATTAGGAACTCACCTAGACCCCAAAACGTCCACCCCGTATGGGACTATACTCCCATAGCCATGCAGTATAGGCCTATGGGCCTACACAGGCCTCGGTGACTTTTTCCAAACATTTCACCGTTTCGCTCCGAGACCCTTCCCATCGTGTTCTAAATGACGAGACGTGAAAAACAAATCCAAACAACCATACCGCAAATGTATAGAAGTAGGTTTCCCAGTGGGACAAACATCGGTCCTATACCCCGAGTATGGGACTATATGGGTCTATATGGGTCTCGGTGACTTTTTTCAAAAATTTCACCGTTTCGTGCCGGGACACTTCCTATCATGTTTGTCTTCACGAGACTAAGAAAACAAATCCAAACAACCATACCGCAAATGTCTAGAGGTGGGTTTCCCAGTGGGACAAACATTGGTCCTATACCCCCAGTATGGGACTATATGGGTCTATATGGGGCTATATGGTACTTTTTCCAAAATTTCACCGATTCGCTCCGGGACACTTCCTATCATGTTTGTCTTGACGAGACTAAGAAAACAAATCCAAACAACCATACCGCAAATGTATAGAAGTAGGTTTCCCAGCGGGACAAACATCGGTCCTATACCCCAGTATGGGACTATATGGGTGTATATGGGTCTCGGTGACTTTTTTCAAAAATTTCACCGATTCGCTCCGCGACACTTCCTATCATGTTTGTCTTGACGAGGCTAAGAAAACGAGACCCCACAACGCAAATGTCGAGAAGTAGGTTTCCCAGTGGGACAAACATTGGTCCTATACCCCTAGTATGGGACTATATGGGTCTATATGGGTCTCGGTGACTTTTTTCAAAAATTTCACCGATTCGCTCCTCGACACTTCCTATCGTGTTTGTCTTGACGAGACTAAGAAAACGATACCCCACAACGCAAATGTCGAGAAGTAGGTTTCCCAGGATGGTCCTATACCCCCCATATCCCATATAGGCATTTTCCCGTAATTTAGGATAAAGTCCGTGTTCCGTATTTTTTCAGGAAAATTTTTACATACACCCACCCTGGAACTAGGGGGAGATAACTCTATTGATAGACAAGCCCCGTTAAGCCCGGCGACCTATATACCCCCCATACCCCATATAGGAATTTTCCCGGATTTTTCGATGAAGTCCGTGTTCCGTTTTTTTTTTCAGGAAAATTTTTACATACACCCACCCATGACTGGATGCCCCTTCACATAGGCTTCACATTGATACCTCATACAACTCCATCGGCCCATTAGGGGCTCCCCTAGATACCAAAACGTCTATTTCCATACCCTTTTCCTACAATTCCCTGTCTGCGCATGCGCAGAATGGTGACAACGCCCGAGCCGCTAGAGCAGTCCGATGCCCCCTCACATAGGCTTCACATTGATACCTCATACGACTCCATCGGCCCATTAGGGGCTCCCCTAGATCCCAAAACGTCTATTTCCATACCCTTTGGCCACCGCGCATGCGCAGAATGCCGATAAGTCAACCCCACACCCAGCCCATCAGATAGCCCTTCACGAATGCTTCACTTTGATACCTCACTCGACCCCATTGGTCCATTAGTGGCTCCCCTAGCTCCAAAACGTCTATTTCCATACCCTTTGGCCACCGCGCATGCGCAGAATGCCGATATTTCAACCCCACACCCAGCCCATCAGATGCCCCTTCACGAATGCTTCACTTTGATGCCTCACTCGACCCCATCGGACCATTAGTGGCTCCCTAGCTCCAAAACGTCTATTTTCATACCCTTTGGCCACCACGCATGCGCAGAATGCCGATATTTCAACCCCACCCACCCATCAGATGCCCCTTCACGAATGCTTCACTTTGATACCTCATATGACCCCATTGGACCATTTGTGGCTCCCCTAGCTCCAAAACGGCTATTTTCATAACCTTTGGCCACCGCGCATGCGCAGAATGCCGATATTTCAACCCCACACCCAGCCCATCAGATGCCCCTTCACAAATGCTTCACTTTGATACCTCATATGACCCCATCGGACCATTAGGGGCTCCCCTAGCTCCCAAAACGTCTATTTTCATACCCTTTGGCCACCGCGCATGCGCAGAATGGTGACAACGCCCGAGCCGCTAGTGCAGTCCGATGCCCCTTCACGAATGCTTCACTTGGAGACCTCATACGCCTCCATCGACCCACTAGGGGCTCCCCTAGCTCCAAAACGTCTATTTCCATATCCTTTGGCCACCGCGCTTGCGCAGAATGCTGATATTTCAACCCCACACCCAGCCCATCAGATGCCCCTTCACGAATGCTTCACTTTGATACCTCATATGACCCCATTGGACCATTAGGGGCTCCCCTAGCTCCCAAAACGTCTATTTGCATACCCTTTGGCCACCGCGCATGCGCAGAATGGTGACAACGCCCGAGCCGCTAGTACAGTCCGATGCCCCTTCACGAATGCTTCACTTTGATACCTCATATGACCCCATCGGACCATTAGGGGCTCCCCTAGCTCCCAAAACGTCTATTTTCATACCCTTTGGCCACCGCGCATGCGCAGAATGGTGACAACGCCCGAGCCGCTAGTGCAGTCCGGTGCCCCTTCACGAATGCTTCACTTGGATACCTCATACGCCTCCATCGACCCACTAGGGGCTCCCCTAGCTCCAAAACGTCTATTTCCATATCCTTTGGCCACCGCGCTTGCGCAGAATGCCGATATTTCAACCCCACACCCAGCCCATCAGATGCCCCTTCACGAATGCTTCACTTTGATACCTCACTCGACCCCATCGGACCATGCAGCGTATTTGAAGTCTGGGGACTACTTTTTCTCCGCGGAAGCTTTTTCCCCGCGACCGCATCACCGCCAGACCGCATCACCGCGGATGAATACATTCCCTGCAACAATTGGAACTCTCCTGTGTTGGAGGTAGCTTTTTGGTCATTCTGCCGGAACTATAGTGCACTTGACCTCTGTGACCTCCCCCAATATGCAAATTTCTGAGGTCAACGGACCTCGATTTACGCTTACACTACTAATATGAAATCAATAAAATTTAAAGTAGGCCGACCATCGAATTACCAAAGCAATACAGGCCTACTTTAAATTATATTTATTACATATTACGGGTGAGGCTATATTTATTTTATATTTTAAGATAAAACAAATCAGACTGATTGGTAAAATATACGATTTTAGGTAACACCTATACAGAGTCAGACTTACAAATGTAGCCTATATGACACTGAGCATGACATTCACCAAGCCTCGATCCGTTTTCCGCTTTTTACAAACAGATCCAAATCATTCCTCCAGCCGTTTAGACGAAAGGTATATGCAATCGAAGCCAGGAGATTGTGAGCATGACTCTACAAACAGCTACCTCTCGGCTGACATCATATATCATAAAATTTTACCTGTATTATTTGAGACCCTGGGCAGACTATGATAACAAGTGGTCTAACTAGCACTGCACTGATTCGTTAAATTCGAGCCTCCATTAAATGCACTGGGATTGGTTTCTCTATGTTTAGAGCCGAGACGTTCTCCTTATGTCAGAATTTGCTCCAAAGCTGTCAGTGCACTTTGACCTTAGGAGCTATGCAATCTGATGCTATGAGAATGAAGCGAAGATAGCCCGGTGATATATTGTACATGTTGGTGCTGATATTGTCAGGCTGTTGTCCACACACACTTTCATGGAGAGAAACCACACCAGTTGAAAGAACCTGGTAGGCCCTACACAGGCCCAGTATAAGGGTCAGACGAAGAGGTTATCACAACTGGCACTATTCTATATGTTCCATCTTAGCTTGCTAAGGGCATTTCACGTTTCACTTAACACTACGAGCAGAAGTTTCTACGTATGATCGTGCCATGCGTTCGGATGATGATATGTTCCTGCACATTGTCCTTTGGATATCATCCAAATTTTAATAGAATTAATCAGTTTCAGCAATGACATTATTTTAAAAGTGGCACCGTGTGTGTCTTTCTATGGTGTGGTGGCCTGAGCACCATACGTATGCTATATAAGTTTTGACAACAGCCTCTAATGATAAGAAATTCAGACATACTGACAAACCCACCATTTTATATGCCCGTCAAAATAAGAGGTTGTATATTACAATCGCAACTTCTCTCCATCTTGTTCATCTGTTAGCTTTTGTTGCGATATCTCCATTTCCAGGTGATCAGGGAATGGGTTGCCTAGAGGTTCCGCAAACTTGATTTGACAGTGTTTAAGGAGAACCACACTCTAATTAAAATTAGATCCTAGCTACATGTATCTGCTGCCTCATTTGGATATGTACATAGCTTGAGGAGCATTGATAAGATATTAATTTATCAAGACTGGGAGAACCAAATCTGCATAACCTAAAAATAAAAACACAAAAATATGGTATTTTAAATGGGTTACCATGGAATAAATTACATCACACCCCTGGTTTAGGGATTGGTAACACACTTTGAGTGTACCTTATCAATAGGACAAAGAGGAATCCTATTCATTTTGAGGTGAAAGGTCCAGGTGGCTGTGTCCGAAAATCAGTACATCATTAAAACTTGTTATGTTTACAGATGTTGATTGCTATGACGTAGAAGGAGCCTAATGATTTTTACTCCTGAATTTATTACAGTGGCATACGTACTTCACATTTTATTTATTACATATTACAAAATAATGTAATGATATTAGGAATGACCCACAGATTCAGATTTCAAATGTAAACTATATGCACATCCTGCATACCAAACGGCTGCTCCAACTTCCGCCGGAGGGAAGGGCGTGAAAAATGGTAGGACTTGTGGTTTTTACGTTGATATGTCAGAACCATACCCTTTCAACAATATCACATTGTCTCAGTCGTTAGATGGTACGTTTACTTAACTAGCTAACATGTTTTTGAGAAAGGAATAATTCTAAATAGACAATTACATCCATTAGAAGCCGAATATAGAAACCTTTCTTAGAAAAACTACATCAAATATGCATTTTATCTAATTAATCAAGAATATACCTACGATCGTTATGTAAAACGAGATTGCCTTTTAATGGCAAGATGATATTTATATGTGAAAAGGAAGAATTTCGATGCTTTTAAGACGCATGAATATGACCTGTGTGGAAGTGCTGATACAACATACGGCGGAGTGAGATCCTCCGGCGGTATTTGTGCCATATACGAACATGCATGAGCTGGAAAAACTAACATTAACCGAAGTAGATTGAACTATTTGAAACTACAAGCTATCAGCCTGCTGTTAAGGAACTAGTCTTCATATATCTGTAACTTATTTGGCGGATGATACACAAATAGACGATTTTTTAAGCATCTAATCACTGTTATGTTGCAATATAGCTCTTAATGTCAGATAAAATGAATTGTAATTAAAAAATAATACAAGGACGAGTTGAAAATTTCACACGAATTGCTAACACGTCCCCTTGAGAACATTTTCTCATTAAATTTTCGAGTAGTAAATACGCGAAAACTACCAAAAAATGAAAAGTCTGAACTTACTTAGCTTCTCAAATTTGTAATTTCCCTCCGGCGGAAGTTCACCCTCCGGCGGAAGTTGGAGCAGCCGTTTGGTATGCAGGGTGTGATATGACACTGAGCATGATTCAGTTTCTTCCAGATAATGTACAAACATTGACGTTGACAAGTCGTGTGTGCATGCCAAAGTAATAATAGTAGATATGGTTCTTCATTTTGGTTTCACCTGTGTATCAGAATTTGGTACATTTAACACATGACAGTGTGACTAACGTCACAGGACCTACGAAGTAGGAATTAAGAGGTTTATAGGTCACCTAAGTAGGTCAAATTTTCATCAAAAGTAGGTCAGAACTTGCTGGTAACAGTCCCCTAATGCACGTTCATGCCAAAAATCAAGGTTCTAATGTCAACGGTTCTCCTTATTTTGCCGGAGAAAGAATTCGGATGGACTAACTCACTGACTCACTCATTACCGGACAATTTGCAAATGAGAGCCTACTTTGTAGGAATAGAACCAAAAGAACCAAGATTTCGAAGAGTTCAGGGATGTGTATTGTGTACCTCGAACATTGATATTCAATTCGCTGTGTGCTGTCTGCGATTTCTTGAATTCCTGGAAATACAGTGGTACAAACCTTTGGTCATTCTTCACCCATGGGAAATTAAAAGCCTATTCATTCTGAGGTGAAACGGTGATGGCAAATGTTACGTTTTACATCTAGAGTATTGGAGGAGGGAAAGCATTCAGAAAGTGTTGTTTCACCACTTTTAAGTGTTGGATGCAACAGCTTAAAATGTTGCATTTAACATTACGTTAATGGATAAATAAAATGGAGAAGTATTCGATTTAGATTATTCTACGAAGAAAATATTGCTACTGAATTTACAGTGAATGAGGATGTGATATTTTTTATTTTATCAATTTTATTTCATTCCAGCCCGAAGAGACCCAAAGGAGTGAAATTCATTTATATCAGGCAAATACATGTTTTGTCGATTGAGAGTAAAATGGCCAAATAAAAGATGGTACATCCTTAGAATGACATCTAACCATGACTGTGACGGAATTACATTTTGGTTAAAAAAATTCGTGGAATTCATCTTGATGAACCGAAAGGTCTGTTAAAAATTCGTTCTTGAAATAGCGGTACTCCCTAAAAAACTTGAGTGAACTGTTCCACTCATGTTTGGGTGAAATGAACCTGTTCACTCAGACTTGAGTTACTTTTCACTCAACTTGAGTGGGATCAATTTCCACACCTATGCTTGAGTGAATGTCACTCAAGTTGAGTGCATTTAACTCAAGTTCAGTGGAAAGTAACTCAAGTTGAGTGAAAATCTCACTCAAGTATTGAGTGGGATCAATTTTCACGCTTATACTTGAGTGAAATTTCACTCAACCTTTTTTAGCGAGTACTGTAGTGCAGATTGATGAGATATAACTTTAATCAAGTAGGATATATTTCAAGAAGGTTATGAAACTTATTGATGCTGTACAAATTGTTTTGTATACGCCACCTTGCAGATCAGCGAAGACTATTATTCACTGTTTACAGTCATGACAGGGTAGGCCTAATGTTTTTGTGACTGCATTCCCCTTCAGGCATTTTCGCCTGTGGATATTTCCGCCTTCCTTTTTCGTACTATGACTACAAATCTGTAAATATTAACAATTTGGAGATTTTTTTTTCTTGTTTTCAATTAGCTTTTTAGGCATTATTAAAAATGTTGTAACAAAGTTAAAATTAAAAAAAACAACTAATTTAATGATCATATTTCTATTTGTATTACTTCAAATTAATGACTGAGAATATTTCTTTGTTTAAAATGAAGACAAAATAGACATTGTTGGATATTTTGTGGCAAATATATTAATATTCAGTTTCTAAAATGTAATCACCAATTTAAATAATTACTTGAATCAGCACATTAATTGCTTAATTTTTTGTTTGGTCAAACTTTTATTCTGTATTCCTGTTACACTTAACACCCCCAAAAGTCCAGGATCCCTGGGCAGTGGGGCTTATTAAAGTAATTTCTATCCCTATGTAAAAGCTATTGTTGACTTATTTTCATCCCGAGTTAGCCTGCTGTTTGAGTAGAATCAATCAGTTAGCCGGCAAGGAAATTCGTTGTTCACTTTATCTTTGGAACCACTGATTCAAATACCATTGAACCATCCTTGCACCTTTATTGACTTATTATAGAAATTAAGAATAAAGAAAGCTCCAATTTCTTTTTGTTAATATTCCAACTTTGTTACACGTTACATTAGTGGAAGCCGAAGGGAAATATCCGCTTCGAGATTCTGTTTTCGGCGGAGCTAAACGTGGAATGAATCACGGAACTTGTTACATGACTGACGTACTTGTGTAAATGTTATTAGCCCTTGGAACTGTACTACTTGTGAGTGCGTCTGATGATGCACGATGGAAGAGACCAAGACGGAGACAAACATTCAATTAGACATGTTGTATTTTACCACCAGCGGAAGTCTGGAGAAGTCCCGGGCTGAATGAATATTATCCAATCGTTACGCAATGCATATATAATGAGCTATTAAGGATGCGCGCCTAGTGCATGTATGTCCATATGCCTAGGAAGGCATAACATCACATCCTCCTCCTTTTGAAATGAGAGATGAACACTGGAGTACCATTAGCTAGAGATAGTGCATTACCAAGTTATTTACTACACATCATGTTTGTATATGTACTTTCAAATATAGATCCTATCTATGGGACTCTCCAGAAATACAATAGTTTCATTGAAGTTTTACATTCTGCAAATGCAACCTTTCTGAACAGAAATTGAACAAACTATATTATAATCATGAATCAAAATAACATCACACCATTTGTAGGTATCTAATTGTCTGTCTTTAACTGCGGCAGTTCAACGATTTTCAGATTATAATAAATGGCAACTGTCACATAACTCACAGAACGAACTGGCAACATCATAAATGTTTCACACATGTATTGTTACATGTAGTTCACATGATGCTGTGAAGACCAGTGAATTGAGGCTTGTTATGAATGTTACTGTTCATGCTGGAAATACACAGATCAGACTTAAAACAAAGAAAACCAGCAAAAACTCATTTGTGACAGTGTTGATCACATGTTAAGTTGATGAAAACATGTTAATTGCTAATTGGCACAGATTGATGAATCACTCTATTCGATGAATCACTCGCATCGATGAATTACACATGTTGATCATGTGTTAACACAAATTGATGAATCACACACGTTGATCGCACGTTAACACAAATTGATGAATCGCACATGTTGATCGCTCGTTAACACAAATTGATGAATCACACATGTTGATCGCACGTTAACACAAATTGATGAATCACACATGTTGATCGCTCGTTAACACAAATTGATGAATCACACATGCTGATCGTACGTTAACACAAATTGATGAATCACACATGTTGATCGCACGTTAACACAAATTGATGAATCACACATGTTGTCTCGCATTTCACTCAGTTATGAAGTCCGCTAGAATTTTCGGTTTGATTTGCCTACCAAACCTGGACACTCTGTGGGTCGGCTGTGCAGATCTATCTGGCATGATGAAACGTCGGTTTCTTCTATATTCACCACCTTCTGTTGTACGGACCACATAGGAACGTGGTTTCCATTTGCCACTTAACTGTTGCATATACACACCCTCCCCTTCCTTTAAGGGCTTCAGGGGTTTGGCCCCACGGTTATAATAGTGTCGTCTGACTGCTTGTTTCTTTGTCAGATGCTGTGAGAACAGTTTCGGATTCTGAATGCGTGGTCGGAGTTGTGTTGACGTCACAGGCAGATTTCCCTTGAGTCGCCGACTCATCAAGAGTTGTGCAGGTGACGCTTTGCCGTCGATTGGTGTGTTTCGGTATGCCAATAGACCCATGTACAGATCACTTCCATCACGTGTCGACTTCTTCAGAAGCTTTTTGGCGACTGACACATACTTCTCAGCAAATCCATTGGATTGGTGGTGATATGGACTATTCAGAGTGTGCTTGAAACCCCATTCTTTCGCGAATGCCTGGAATTCCAGGGACGTGAATTGAGATCCATTGTCTGTTATCAATTCTTCACAAACACCGTGACGTGCCAAGATGGATTTTGTGAAGTTGATCACAGCATGAGCTGTTATGTCTGGAATTTTGCACATCTCAAAATAATGGCTGTAGTAGTCGGCAATGATGAGATAGTTCCGATTGTTCCAGGTAAACAGATCTGAAGCCAATAGCTTCCAGGGACCATCTGGAACTGGTGGCGACATCATGGGTTCCTTGGATACTGAGTTTCGGTGTTCAAGGCACACGCTACACTGGTTGACTAAGTTCTCAATCTGAGCACACATTCCAGGCCAGTATATCAGATCTCTTGCACGTCGTTTGCTGAGTTCCATTCCAAAATGACCTGATTGTATGCGCTTTAGCATGTCGGAGCGTAGTGATTGTGGGATGACCAGTTTGTCACCCTTGAAGATTATTCCGTCAAGTGTTGTCAGTTCATCCCTGACGTGCCAGAAATCTCTCAGGACTTTGTCCACTTCCTGTTTGTTTTCTGGCCAGCCCTGTTGAATAATGGACTGCAGTTTGACAAATGTCTCATCCTTCGAGGTCTCAGTTTTAATTCTGGCTAATTTCTCATCAGTGGCAGGGATACACTGGTAAACTGCATGTACGTGTTCCTCTAGGCTAACATCTTCACGAGCATCATATCCAGGTTTGTAATTCCTAGACAGCGTGTCTGCTATTGGAATATCTTTCCCAGGACGGAATTCCACTTTCAAGTCGTAGAGCTGTAGACGCAACATCATTCTTTGGAGACGAGGTGGTGCAGCTGCTAATGGTTTTTTCATGATTATCTCCAGAGGTTTATGGTCACTGTGGACCGTCACAGATTTCCCATAAATGTATGGGTGAAACTTTTCACAGCCGAACTGAATGGCCATCATTTCTCTTTCTATCTGGGCATAGTTCTTCTGTGTTGAGGTCAAAGCTCGAGATGCGTAAGCTACGGATTTGCCCTCTTGTAATAATACGGCACCCAAACCCGACTGGGATGCATCCACTTGGATTGTCACATCCTTTTCTACATCATAATAGGCCAGCACTGGGCCAGGGGATCGCGTAATGATCGACTTGATATTTGCGAATGCCACATCGCAATTTGCATCCCAGACCCATTCTGCATCATCCTTCAACAGTTCTCGGATAGGGGCTGTGGCCTGAGCTAGGCCTGGCGCGAACTTTGTCAAGTAGTTTATCATGCCCATGACGGTTTCAAGCTCCTTCTTGGAGGTAGGGGCAGACATCTGATCAATGGCTAGTATCTTATCAGGGTCAGGTTTGAGTCCCTCTGCCGACAGTATATGTCCAAAGAACTTCGTTTGTGACACTCCGATTTCAATTTTGTTAGGATTCGAGTGTAGTTTCTTCTCACGACACCTTTGTAGGAGTGACCTGAGGCGACTGTCGTGGAGTTGGCGTGTAGGGGTATGAACCAAGATATCGACCAGAATTTCGACTCCGTCCAGACCTTCCAGGGCTTCATGGGCTTTCTTCTGAAAGATTTCTTGCGCCGATACCAGACCAAAAGGCATCCTGGTAAAAGACCACCGGCCGACTGGAGAATTGAAAGTTGTTAGTTTACTGCTCTCCTCATCCAATTGGATTTGCCAGTATCCCGATTTGGCATCCAATTTACTGAAGAATTTTGCATTCGACAGTTTGTGAGTTATATCTTCTATGGTCGGTAATGGGTAATGCTCACGCATAATGTTGTCGTTCAGGTTTTTGGGGTCAATGCAAATTCGAAGAGACAAATCCTTCTTTGCCACGGCAACCATCGAACTGACCCAATCAGTAGGCTCATCAACCTGTTTGATTACCCCAAGGCCAAAAAAAAATATATGTCTGTTTCCGATTACGGGCCAGAAAAAAATAGAGTAGGTAGGGCCAAAAAAGATTTTATTTTGGAAATCAATTTTATTTCGATGTCCAGTACTCCTGTCCCATATACAATGGTCTACAAATATATTCTTGATTGTATAATATTCCCACCCACTTTAACATATTCTCCCAGGACACATCCCCCCATATTTTCAGATATTCAAAAGATCAAGGGCGGGGGACCCTCCAAATATATATCGTTGGTATTTTTATCAATACTGGATCCAGCAAATCTTGATATTTCAATGAGTTCTGCTGAAACCAGTTATTGTACTGATATTATGGCAATAAGAATTGCCATTAATGTGTTTGACTGCTGTTTACCACCAAAACGAGTATCGTTTTAATTGATTGCAACTTGATATGCAAAACAATATATTCCAAGGATTTCCGCCCAGAAATGATGAAATTTTCTTCTAGAATTTTAAGGATTTTTAGTGAAAAATACAAAATTCCATCTGGAATTTCAGTGCCTTCCACAGGGAGAGTGTACTTATTTTCTGGAAAAGCCTGAACAAAAAGTTGACATATACAACATAAAATGAAATGGGAAATTAATTTGAACATCATGGAGGTTTGTACCAGCGCCTATCTAATTCGAGCAATTTGAGAAATGAGACGTGAGTCGTGACTGTACAACAGTACAACGATTTGAACAAGCCATTTCTCGAAAACAGAAGAGTTATTACTTGCTTGAATCTTGGGGGTTTATTTCAATGCATTCATAATCAAAACAAGTCGGCGAAATTTTGGATTTTTTAGCGGAGAAATGGTACCGGTCGGTTAGACTTTGATTGTGTCGTCGCCGATTCCGCTGAAAACGAACACCACTTGCAAGCTGCCGTGTCCGCAAACAAACGCCATTTCAAGTCATAAAATCAGTAGATTTCTTTCGAAGTTGATGGAGAATATGTTTAAAATTGTCCTGGTAAACATGATCAAGTCGACTGAAGCGTAATCAGGTTGCTGATTTCTCGATTCCCGACCTAGAAGTAGATGCTTTATTTCCTGAAAAGATCGTCAACCTGCCGCCACGCCATGCGGTCTGCTACAGTCACACTTTACGGTATGCTGACAATTGGCACGCCGCTTTACGGTTGTTGTTGTTGTCGTAAAACGCGGCCTTGGTAGTGATTTCGTTGGAATTTGCTGATAAAATTTTTAGAGTCGCACGATTGATCTAGACTCGGTCGGGTAACCGGAAACAGACATATTTTTTTTCTTGGCCCAAGTGATTCCATGCGTTTCAATTCTGCCCTAACTCTATCCTTGAGTGCAACTGGCACTCTGCGAGGGGCATGTATAACTGGATGTGCATCTGGCTTCAGGCGAATTTTCACCTCTCCTGGCAAACATCCTAGACTGGTGAAAACATTGTATTCTTTCACCACAGTTTCTCTGGTCAAAGCTGGCATGTTGACAGGTTTGTCAATGGTCATTACCACCTTCACTAAGTTCAGCATTTTGCAAGCGCGGAAACCAAGGAGGGGTTTTGCTGGACTGTCTACTACTACGAAATCCAGATCACAAACTCTGTCTTTGTGTTTGCATGTCACAGTGCATTTACCCGACACTTTCAGTTGGTTTCCCCCATAACCTGATAACAAGCCTCATCTGTATGGTTTTCCACACTATCCACTGAACCCCAAAACAGTAAATCACCATCTGCATCACTATCTGTAGAATAATCTGCTTCACAGACTGCATGGGCTGATTTTGTTGAATTGCACACATTCGCAAAATGATTTGGGCCATTACACTTCATACAGGTTTTTCCCACTGCAGGGCATGTATCTGTTTTCTTAATTCTTGTGTGCTTTACCACACCGCGTACACTTAAATGGCTTTCCCTTTTTGCCCCATTTGTTGTATTTTGGGAACTTGTTCTGATTTTGTGGTTTGCGATAGTTCATTCTGGGTTTATATCTCTGACGATTTAGTTCATGGACTTCTTGGGGATTGTTGTTTAGAACTTCCAAATGTTTTTGCGACATTTCATGAGCTCTAGCAATTTTCATGGCTTTTTCCAATGTTAATTCATCTTCCAAAAGCAGTTTTTCCTGAACATCTTTTGAGTTCGAATTCATCAAAAGTTTATCCTTTATCATGTCATCAATGTCATGAAATGCACAAGCTCGGGCTATTAGCTTTAACTGTGTTGCCCATTCATCTACTGATTCTGACATACCTTGATTGCGCTCGTAGAACAGCTTGCGTTGCACGGAAATGTTCTTCTGCGGGTTGCAGTAAAATTCAAAGAGTTCAAACAGTTTTGTAGGCTTTTTAGCGTCTTCTTCGGACAGCTCACCACTTGTCCGCCAAGCCCGACAAATGTCTCTTCCCTTTTGTCCGATACTTATCAGAAATTGAGCGGCTTTTTGCTCATCTTTCCATTTGTCAGCATTTGGTCCGGTTAAAACACGAGGTGCATAACCTCCTTCCATCTCGCCCAGTTTTCGGCCACATTTCCTCCCTCAAAGTCCATGGGAGATACCTGTTTTGCGTTAGCAGACATCTCGAAGGTTCTACTGAACTTCTGACACCATGTACTACTTGTGAGTGCGTCTGATGATGCACGATGGAAGAGACCAAGACGGAGACAAACATTCAATTAGATATGTTGTATTTTACCACCAGCGGAAGTCTGGAGAAGTCCCGGGCTGAATGAATATTATCCAATCGTTACGCAATGCATATATAATGAGCTATTAAGGATGCTCGCCTAGTGCATGTATGTCCATATGCCTAGGAAGGCATAACATCACAGGAACAAACCAAAACACAATTTATCACTAGAAATGCAACAAAAAGCGAACACTTGCGTGTGGCAGAACGTAACGAATTCAAGGGCCGTAACTCATGACCGTTTCTTTGTAGTCATGGTTGTGCGAAGTGCCCGGATGTGCTTCGGTGACAACAACAACGCTTTTGCTCTTCCTCAACCACCTCGCTGGGGGTCTAATAACACCCCAGCCACCAGTCAGATTTTTGGACCGGATTCGGGGCCTTCGCGCACATCGCCGGTAGTGACATCATATACATCGATTACTTTTCCAGTCTGCATAATACCTCTGTTGTCTTAGCGTTAAAAAGAATTATCTGGAGATAATTTTCCCTGTTTATCTGGACAGAGCATATGAAAAGTAGTTCGCTCATGTGCAACACTAAAGGAGTCGTTTGGTCGGATTCAAACTGAACCGTGCGTTGGTTGGTTTCCCCTATACGTCATAGCAACGTAGTAAGGTCAACTTCCGCTATTGGAGGCAGGGATGTTATTGGAGCCTGCGAAATGGAGCATGCGCTGTGGGGAGGTTGGCTCTTCCTACGTTTTAAGATTTCTTTAAATAAGCCCGATCCTAAGGCCGACTGCGAAGGTCGGCGTTTGAAAATTCGAAAGTCCCTTGCAGAAGGAGCAAAAAATCACAGGTGTAAACATGAATGCAAGTATTTATTTTCTCGTTTCACCGAGACGAGAAACATGTCAGCCTCCAGTCGATGACGTTTACGTTGACAACGCGTCGAACGACAGGCTCCGCCCACATTGAGGAAAAAGGTGGGATCGTCAGTATGTTTGAATTGTTGTTGTACGAAGGGTCCATCTCTACCCAAAAACGTCCATTCAAAAGCCATCTTTCTATACTACAAACCAACTGCGCATGTGCAAATTGACGTGACTTTCAATAGAATAAATCACTCCAGTCTGACTCTACTCCACACGAGCTACAGTAGGCTACCCCACACGGTCCATTCGGACCAAGGATGGTCCCTCGATTGCCCGAACACGTCCCTTCACACACCAAAAGTGTTCGCTTTTGGCTACTACTCCTACTGATGACGTCACATATGACGTCACAGATGAAGGGGAAATCCCTCAAGTCCTGGTCTACGCCACGAAAGCTTACCTTTGACACCTTACACGACGCATTCGGACCACGGATGGTTCATCTCTACCCCAAACACCTTCCTTCACACTCCCAAAACGCCCTCTTCCGCTGCTACTCTTACTGTTGACGTCACCAATAACGTCACAGATGACGTGGACATCCCTCAAGTCGTGGCCTGCACCACGAGGGCTACAAGAGGACACCTCACACATGCATTCGGTCCACGAATGGTCCCTCAATCACTCAAAAGACCCCCACGCCCCGCAAGAATGACCACTTTACTTACTACGACCAGACTGCGTATGCGCAGAATGATGAAACCGGACTAGGCACCAGTCCAGTCCGATGCTACCCCAAGAGAACTTCAAAATAAGACCTCCAGCGAGCCAATTGGACCACTATGGGTCCATCTCGACCTCAAAATGTCTACTCCTATGCCCTTTTTCCACTGGGCATGCGCATAATGACAATGACGTCAGTTCCACCCCAGACCCATCCAGTTGGACGCTCCCCTACGAATGCTTCACGATGACATCTCACAGGACCCAATCGGACCACTATGAGTGCACCTAGACCCAAAACGTCTACCACAGCGCTACTTGCCCAGTGCGTATGCGCCATCAGCACTTTAAACAAAATCAGTGTATGGCCTCGAGACCCTTCCCATCGTGTTCCACAGCTTGAGATGAAGAAAACAAGCCTTCCTTCACACTCCCAAAACGCCCTCTTCCGCTGCTACTCTTACTGTTGACGTCACCAATAATGTCACAGATGACGTGGACATCCCTCAAGTCGTGGTCTGCACCACGAGGGCTACAAGAGGACACCTCACACATGCATTCGGTCCACGAATGGTCCCTCAATCACTCAAAAGACCCCCACGCCCCGCAAGAATGACCACTTTACTTACTACGACCAGACTGCGTTTGCGCAGAATGATGAAACCGGACTAGGCACCAGTCCAGTCCGATGCTACCCCAAGAGAACTTCAAAATAAGACCTCCAGCGAGCCAATCGGACCACTATGGGTCCATCTCGACCTCAAAATGTCCACTCCTATGCCCTTTTTTCCACTGGGCATGCGCATAATGACAATGACGTCAGTTCCACCCCAGACCCATCCAGTTGGACGCTCCCCTACGAATGTTTCACGATGACATCTCACAGGACCCAATCGGACCACTATGAGTCCACCTAGACCCAAAACGTCTACCACAGCGCTACTTGCCCAGTGCGTATGCGCCATCAGCACTTTAAATAAAATCAGTGTATGGCCTCGAGACCCTTCCCATCGTGTTCCACAGCTTGAGATGAAGAAAACAAGCGGCCACACCCCATGCCGCAAATATCCATGAGTGGGTTTCCCATTAGGTCAAACATGGTCCACTGCGCTGGAATGGGCCTACACCATAGCCGTATACAGATTGCCATTTATGCTGGGCATATAGCTGGCGAGACCATGTTTGATGACGTGCATTCCGGGAGATTAACATTGGAAGTCACTGGGGTCTTATGAAGGGCAAATAACTCTTGCTCAGCCGTCGCGTGACCGGAAGTGTCCTTTAACCTTTGACCCGGATGTCACGTGACCGGATGTGGCGTCATAGTGACGTCAATTTAATAAGTAGTAAAAGGGCATCATCTGGGGTCCGATTTAGGGGCAGAAATGTTCAAATCAGGGGAGATAACCAGGAATTATTCAAACAGAGTGATCGCCCCTAAATCGGACCACAGAAGCGCTTTATATACTACTATTTTCCTTCATTACAAGTATTACCTGGACTTCCTGAACTACCCGGGCATGATCTACATTGTACTGACGCCGCCGTAAGCCCAGCGTTCTGAGCCATTGTTTAATTGTTCGAAGGCTACAATTAAATAGATTTCTTCATTATGCTCATCATATGTTCTAATAAATTACAGAACCACTATGTCAAGTGGATGGCTAATTTACCAGACATTTACATACATGTATAGCCGATGATGTTATCCATGATAAAATTAAACTCTTTATCATAATCTAGTGAAAGAAACTGCCCTCTCACCGGGGAGCTAGAGGCTAACATGCTAATTATTGATCTTATGTTTCTATCTTGAAATGTGGAAAAAGCTGATTCAAACAATAATTCTTGATAGGATTTTTACTCTATGCATGTAATTTACATTTTCACCTAATGTAGATGTCGTGATTGATATGAAGAATTTGGCAAATCTTCACATTCGTATATCCGACGTTAAAATACTGACGGATGTCGTTGTCTTCTGTAATAAAATTGAGCATAAATGAACTATACTTTAATCAAGAAAATCAGCGATATTGACTGTATCGAGAGACGAAATGGTTCCGGTAATAAAGAAAGACTGGTCATGTGCTTGTGTATCTAAACCCATACAAACTTTATTCTTCATGTAAACCATCCCGACGAGAAAGGCGACTATACTCTGGTCTCGGCATTGGTAAATAAAATAATGCAAATGACGGTCTGGCTTCGCTTTCATCGGGTCATGCGCAGTGGCATTTGTTTTGACTTCGCGCTTCGCATCCTGCCTTCGTGTTTGGACTTCGCACTTCGCATCCTGCCTTCGCGCTTCGCATCCTGCCTTCGTGTTTGGACTTCGCGCTTCGCATCCTGCCTTCGCACTTCGCATCCTGCCTTCGTGTTACCAAACCACATGCCTGAGACAATGCAGCGATGTCCCTTGCGAAGTTGGGGAGTAGTATAGAAAGGGCATTTGAGCTTGGAGCTTTGGAGACTGTGTGGGCACTTCTTGTGTGTAGCAAATAGTAGGGTGTGTGGTGTTGTGACCCGCCCTTACTTCATTAATTATAGAAACGAACTGCGAATTGAATCAATCTCCGCTGCAGTGTGCTCCTTGCATGATATTTCATTTTGCTCGGACCGATGCTCAATTATATCCCAGAATATCAGCACCACCAGGCATCATTAGGACTGGCGCAATGTCATCTATAGTAGCCCAGGTGTGCCATAACTTCACAGAACATGACATCCGTTTTCCTTAGAAGGAAACTAGTTCAACTAACAATAATTCAATTAAATATCAGAAGTTCATTGACCATCTATCATCACTGAATTCATTCCGTAAATGTTCAAATACATTGTGATGAACTTTTCACAAATACTCTGAATAACATAACCCGAACATTAAATTAATTAGCCAAAACAGTGTGCTATCCACTTTCTGTATAGATGAATCAACGCGAATATTAAAATCAATCTTCATCCCGAAATCTGGGACATTAAGTGCCTTACCCTACAGAACTATAGTCTTCGATATTACAATAACAATTCTTCGTTTCAGGCTCAGATGGTCTAAAGAATAAACAAATAAAAAATAAGATGGCAGACAAATTACCGGTGCGTTACATAAATGTGGTGAAACCCATGGCAGACTAGACGCGAAGTCTGAGACAGTTCGGAAAGCCGCAAAGTTGTAAGTGAGAAGTTGTCTGACGACATAAGTCTGTTCCGTAAAGAATTAACCTAGCGTCGAATAACTTGGTACAGAGTTAATCCCAAGCATGAAAGTAGCACTACAATTACGTGAGAAATGCATTAATCAGCTAAATGCGTTGTTGTATGTGATTGCAATAGATGCTGGTACATTACAACGAGAAAAGATGCTTCCTAACATCTTTAGAATACATGTACATATAGAAATTTAGAACCAAAATGTTGAATATTAATAACTCAGATCTTTACTTCAATAATTGGGAACCTAATTTTGTTCACTATATGTCGCATTACACGGCGTGCAGAACTTGTTTAGTTTTTCCTGTTCATGCACTTCCATGTCCGAGTGGCTCCGCGATGCTCATCGGCATTGATTTTAGCCATCTCCTTCTGTTCGGCGTCTTTATCCCGAAACAATGTTTGAATAACGTGATGTGCTGATGGCAGAAAGATTGTATCTCTAATAACGACAAGCTATCGACTAACAGATCTTGAATTTTTTTATCGCCTATATTTGGCAATCCATGAAGATATCCAACATTTTGTACGTCTGATCTGCGCGGTTGTCAAACGCGCGTTGTTGCATTTGAATAATTTCTTCTAAATGGTTTAATATGTTGGATGAACCATTATGCCGAATAATTCTATATATCAAATAGGTACATATGTGTCAAATAAACTCACGGTGTTAGATGCAGTTCAATTATCATCTGTACTCACAGATGAGGCCCGTCTTCATTACGGTGTACGAATTTGACAGTCCCCATGATGTATACGTACACGATTGGGCGGGTATCCAGTGAACGTATTATAGTACCCGTATGGGTTTTGCGATGAAACATCGAAATTCTTATTTCAGCTTATTATATTGTGTCGCCATTGCAATGCAAAACAAACATATAAAGCACTGTAGTTAAAACCAATGAACCCCAGCCTGAGGGGAGCAAAACTGCCTATCCTATCTTCGGGACCCCACATAATTTCGAGCCTATTTGCTTACGGTACCACTCCGAGCAGAGGATCATGGGTACATGAGAGCGTGTCTGAAATATTGTTTTCCAGTTTTATTTTTTATCCAGTTTTGCGAGAAAAGGTGCCGTGCCAAAGTGTTGGATTCAGAAATTCTTCAATGGACGACGGCTGGATATTGAATGACGGACTAGACGCTTGTATCGTATTGTATTTACAACATTAAAGTATAAAATATGAAAATATTGACCACATACAAGAATATCCTATTCGTTCCATTTTGATTATAAAACTGAGATATATAGCCCATTTATCGGTTTTCCTTGGAAAAGATCTATACAAATTCTATAGAACTTACTGTGTTCTGACATGGTAGTATATATTACTATTTGGTGCATTCATTCTATAAAAGTGAACGTTCTGGTGATATATCCTGATGATTCTATAAGGAGCTGAACTGTGGAAAAAAACGTCTCTGACCGTGTTTTCTTCAGTTCTACACGCATAACCTACGGCTCAATCTATTCTTAATCCGCTTTTCCAGGCGAGCATGGCTGAATGGGGAGATAACTGGATTTTGCTTGACAAAAAGTAATGCCGTTCACGGAAATTATGTCAATTTTGTTACCAAAATGTCAACTACTTTACCAAATAGTAACGTTGCTGATAGTCTGAAATGCAGACCCATGAAGAAACCTGGGATCATTGTAACGTTCTTGATTACTTGCGAGACGTACTACTGGGAAGCGTACCGCTACTGCCAGAACCACCGGCTGCAGTAGTCCCTTATTCCGTTGGGTCTGCCAGTAAGGCTATGTTGTTGTTGTTGTTGTTGTTGTTGTTGTTCCGGACGTCCCTCCTTTCAGACTAGGAGCACCCTCTTACAGAGGTATTTAGAAGCTTGCAGTAACCCCGCCGCTTACTAGGGTGGTCGAGACAGGGTCAGTAGCAGTCGAGGTCCCGTGCTGTGCAGGCTGTGCAGTAACTTATTTACAGTGCATTGACACCTCCTGACTGTACATATAGACCCGTCCCTTTTTCTGACCAGGTGTGTGCGATGTACTACTGTGAGTGGATTTATATAGCGGTCACTGAAAGACACCCAGGTACTTTATTCCCAAGTGCCTCCGCTGGCGAAGGTCTAGCGTAGCAACTAGTTCCACCATCGGTCCATATTACCCTGGACACCGAATCAGTCCAGCGCCTTGTGAATCCATTGCCTGCCGGACGCAAAAACGTTACTTCACACGGCTGAACTATTAGTGAAGTGGAACAGCTTCCTAACTTGATTGCTTATTACGCAATTTTGACAGGTTTGTTCCACCGGTTCGATGCTTGTTTAACTCTCGCGCCTACAAACTCCATTTTTCTGCGCGCGTCTGTCATTACATGATTCCAACATGGCCGCCGAAAGATGTAAACAAATTTTGCTATCTGTTCTTTGTGAATGTTTCTGAATAGACAGTTCGGGTGGTGACAGAAGCCTAAGGAGATGGATACAAAAGTGAAAGCCAGGCTACCGGGTTCTATTCAAAGTTCTCTGGGTCGTCCGGTAGCCGTTCTTCCTGTAGGAAGTCAGGAAAGGCCACCGTTGTCACGGGGCACTCTCCGAGCTGGCAGCGCTAAAACAACAACAACGGTGACGGTCACGACTGCAACAGCATCTACATCGACATCTAGGAACACAACTCCAAGGTGAATTGCATTTATTTCTTTTCCCACTCCCGGTTTATTCAAATTCAGAATAAACTAACTGACTTAATTATTGTGGGATCGTGTTGTTGTTGTTGTGTACAGGATTGGCGTCAACTTGATCCTTGATCCATGTGCTCATGGCACTCAAAACTCTACGTAAAATTTACAACTTCTTATAACTAATAATTGCCCTATTTTAAAACACTATGTGTATATAAACTTGATGTTTTCGGATCTGGATCATGGGCTTTCAACACTGGGAGGATCGGTGGTCCTGAATAATCCAGCACTTGGAGTGCAGGAATTGTCACACTCTCAAGATAAGGAGGCTGGATAAATGTCTAAGCCATCCCTAAACAAAATCTCAATATCTTGAGCAACTGAAGAAACCATGCAGCAGTGTAATATTATGGGTCTTTCTGTACACTGATAGGATATGAACATAAAGCTAGAATGGAGATCATGCACAACAAAGTGTTGAGCACCTATACAGCAATAACATTTTTGGGAGAAAGAAAATTATTTGTACTTCAATTTCTTCCTCAATCATGTCAGCATTTATTCATAGCGCCTATGTCATACGGTGTCAAATTATGTTCACTTTGATCGTGCTGCCCTATTGCACACACCCTTCCACACCTAAAGGAGAACTGTAAAGCTTTAAAAAAAATTCTACAATGTTGCTTACATAGGCCTACATCTTATGTTATGTGATATAACTGTTATACGCTTTTCGGGCGAATATATTTTGCTAGATTGTACTATGACAATATTAAAGTTATCTTGTTATAAATCTACATTGAAAACCTACATTGTGTTTCTTTGCTTGTGGAACATAATATGACGTTATAGTGATTTCCTTCATTCAAGTTTCAGTTAATGTATCATTTTACATGATAAATGAGTGCGGGCCACTATAATGTCATTACGTTCCAAAAACAACGGGAGGCAGGCAGTGACATTTTTCCAAAGTTGTGGCTTTTGTTTTCTGGTGTTAAGTTTTGACTTACTGTATCCTCAGAAGAAGAAAATAATCCACAGTAACACCACAAATAAACACCTATAACATATACAAAGGCTTTGATTTCTGACATTTTAGAAGAACATTAGAAAGCTTTGCAGTTCACCTTTAAGTTTATGTGGCTGAAAAGAAACAATAGGTTTCGCTTTATGGATAATAATAGCTACAAACATTCTATAAGTATATATTATCTGAATGTGCATATCAAATTTTCTGGAAATCTCTATAAAATGTATGAAAATGTATCAAATTCAAAAAGCCCACCATCCAGAGAAAATGTACGACTTGAATTTTCTTTGACATTGAAAATGGTAAAATCTTTAACAAAGAAACATCTACGATATTTTTTATTAAAAAGAAAAAAACACTTTATAGGTGGCACCACGGTCTGAAAAATTAGTTCATTGACCTACTAATTTTTTTCTCAAAAATGAATTTGTATATTCTCAAGGTACATTCATGTAAACTTTGGGAAAATTATGCTGTCAATTTCTCAGGGTGAAGAACGTCCTTAATAATCATTAATTGTCACTTTCAGTTTATTTTAAGCTTTCTCCTATGAATCTTCCACTGAACAGAAATATTATTACTAAAACCAGAGGTGACATCATTTTCACATCTGCTTCCGGTAAAAGCACAGGTTAGAGGTCACCATGCATGCACATCGTGCTCTCACAATTTTCAATGTAGAGACGTGAATCCCATCATGTTTCACAACAATTACGCATAAAAAAGTGATATGTTTCCTCATAAAGAAAACAACCTGAAAATCCTCACATTTTATTTAGGTTGTCTTGATGCAATATTTGTGCAAATCTGATAGATATATAAGTAAGCTTTTAGTGCAGTAAAATATAAGCCCAGCGCTCGATCCTGATGTAATACCGATTGATATCATAATATTTTCATCCAAAGTGTTCGTAGGAATAGCAGCAAAGACAGGATACGGGGCACATCAGGAGCGAGAAGGAAGGCCAAGTTCACCAGACAGGATAGTTATGAAGGAGGAGATGAAACTAGGCAGGATGTGAAGTTTATTGATGTTCCATCGGACCACTGTCACAGCAGCCCACCACCTGGAGAACAGAAGGAGCCAAGAGAAATCAATTCTGTAGAACTGGTGAGATTATTCTATTAAGTGTATGTTTATATATTATTTATGAAACAACAGTTGTCAGTCAATCATTATGGTTCATCTCCTCAAATATGATCCTTGATATGCGATATAATTTGTTCGTACATTGTCCCTCCTGCATTTTCCTACAGGATGGGACAGAGTTTTAATCCATGACAGCTGGACTCTTTTCGACCTGAAGCTGCCAATACATGGATGTCCTTTCTCGGAATAGTACTTAGGATAATTTCATGCATATTTACACCACTTATGAATAGTTTAAAATCTGCCCCATGCTGTACATGTAGGTTTAGGCAGAAGAGATAACCATAAATTTATGGCACAGCAAGGAGGGGGTCAAGGGAGTATATGGAGAAGCGACGATAAATGGTTTAATTGCATATAATTTACCTTTTTCCTGTCCGACCTTTTCAAGCAAAAAATCTCAAACAAATTTCCAATAATTGATATTTCCAGACTGAGCATCACCCAAGAATGAGTGACATTTCCTCACCATCGCCAACTGGGTGTGGCCACAGGGGCTCATTTCATTAGAATTTTATTTTTATTTCAATTGATTCATTTAGGGGTCGAGGGATCAGTAAGAAAAAGCACCTGTGTGAAATATTTAAAAATGATTTTAGCTTTTTGAGATTGGTAAAAATCATTTTCTTCGGAAAATTAGAGTGTTCGAAAAAATAGAAGAAATATGGTAAAGTCAGGTGTGAGTTGACCCCAGTTGATCCCGAACTCGGACCTGGCGAGGATGTCTCACTTGTTCTCAGGCACTCTGTCAGGAGACTTTATCCGGGATACAGTCAGTCTGGAAATATCTCAAATATTGGTTGAAAAGCTGCGGGAATATATAATTTATTGCCTAAAGAAGCCAGACTGGAAAAAAGGTAACGTGAGATACATAGAAATGTAATGTAGCCATTTCTTGTTCATTTCAATTTTCATAGAAAACAGGTTATAAAATCTGGATTTTTAAAGCATGGCAACAGCGACAAATGGCGGATTCCACGATAACCTAGTCCACTTTTCCGTCAAATTCTCCGTCCAACTGAAAAATGACATTAGCAACGTTCAAAATACTAAAAAACTAACTCCTTGTCATGTACATGTTTGCTAAACCCACCAAGGTTGTGTAACCATTTTACCCTGTAGAGAAACAGTCTTATCCGGTATATTTCTTGTCTGCAGTATAATAGAGAGACAGAAATGTAAATGTTGCTAATGTCACTTGTTCTAATGTCATATTTCCGTCATACTTTTTTTACAATAATCACCACAAATCAAATGTCAACTAAATTATTCAAAAAAAGATTTACAGTGATACTAGCTTGACCTTATTAAGATATATGTACCATTGCCAGTGTGTTAAATACCAATACATGGATGCTATGAGCATTTGAAAAATGTTGCTAATGTCATTTCCGTCCAACTCCCGTGACGGAAATGACATTAGCAAAATTTTGAAAAGACCCTGTATTTCAGCATGGGTGATGTCATACACTGACAAGGGTACAGATACATCAATCCAATTGGCCTAATTTCACTGAGCATATGCAAGTGCTTGCCTTACAAGAAATTCCTTGTAAAAATACAAAATAGACTTTGACGGAAAAATGACATAGGTAACAAAAATGTTGCAGATGTCATTTTTGTTTTGTACTGCTAAATTGAATACTGTACATGGAATTCATAGGGGTTCCTGTTTATTTTCATCTTATGCAATTCATTGACATGTTTAAGATAGTAAGATACAGGGCACATTGTTTGTTAACAATATTTTTGAATTAATAGGTGTTGCAAATGTCATGTTCCGTCAATGATTGACGGAAATGTGTGTTAGTGGACTAGGTTATCGTGGAATCTGCCAAATCCCTTCTATTTTTGAGTACTCCCTTGACCCCCCTTCGCCCTAATCAATCCAAGTAACCCATTAACAATGGTAATGAGCCCCTGTGATATGTGGCAACATTCACATGTTTATCTGAGTATGATGAAGTACCCTGTTGTTGTTGAATAATCTCTTTCTCTGAAGGCTATTGAAATCAGTCTGCATTGTCTGTGTGTCTGTCACAGTCATTATTATAATAACAAAAATTGACCACTGTGTGTAGTGATGTTTGAAGATTTGCCATATACATGTAGCCTATTTCAATTGCCATGCTAATTCTGACTTTGTTCTATATTTTCTTGTAGCTTCAACAGAGTCAAGAGACTGATTATGACAAAGTCTATGAGATCGGTCTACATGCCTCCAGTATTGGGCACATTCACCAGCTTCATATGGTACATGTATACACCTGCCAGCTGTATTACACAGTCTCTCCATCCACCTGTCTGTCCATTTATACATTTGTCCATCTTTCAATCTTGAGAACACCGCCACCTGTATTATTTGTTTGAAATGTCTCCAAAATCTGCCGTTTGCACATTATTGAGAGAAAAAGAAGAGCGTGTCAGTGCAGCTACACATGATTTCAGCTGATCAGCTACTGGTTCGTATAATTTCACATTGCCCTATCTTTTAACCCAGGAGAATATTTTGAACTGCTGATAACTGACATAATTTTATACATATACTGTATGTTCTCATTATTCAAAGAAATTGATATTATGCTTAGTATAAATTTGGAAATATTACATGAAAATATGCCCGCTACGTATCACGAGTTCAAAATAATTATTCTCCTGGGTTAAATAATAGGGCAACGTGAAATTATACTAACCAGTAGCTGATCAGCTGAGGTCACAAGGTCATTTTTTATCTTAATTATGTTCAAAAGTTGAATTCCACAAGTTTTCCCAGAATAAAGGGGAATCTTTTTAGACATTCTCAATTGGACTAAATGGTTTCAAGAAAAAAATGCAGTGATGTACCGGGTGATCATGAAACACTTTCAGAATGTAGGCTTTCGGCCAGAGTTTACACAAAGTGAAACTCAGCGAAAGTGACATAACTTACCACAGATAAAAAATAAAACAATTTTGACCACAAAAAAATGTCCACCATTCACAAGAAAATGGACGGATTTGGCCTTTCAAAATAAATGGCATGACATTCTGATTATTTTTCAACAGCTGTGACTGCAAGCGTATACACGTGTGGTGCTTTCTGCCTATGCTCTGTCACTGTTCCGAGCCTCAGGCACGAGCCATGACTTTATCCCATGGTTGCACAGCTGTTCAGCATTCCGATTCGTGAGCATTACTACATCACTCAAACATTACAGTGATGTCATTTTCTTCTTCGCGTACAACTCATATTCAATGGCGAGACAGAAAATCCATCGAAGCGAGCAGAGTTTCAAATTTCCCTAACAACATATTCTTGCATTCGTTGTATTTGATGATCCTACCATCATCAAATATGTTACATATGATGCTTTAGCAAACTTCACCATTGAAAAAAAGCACATGAGAGAGTTTACATAATCCAACAATTTCGAAGCTGATTACAATGTATCTTTGCTACGCATGCTAAATCCTCTACTGATTGAGTCAAACTAAAGTGAAATATTCTGCCATAAAATCAGGCATGTCAAGGGATGATCAAATTTATTTACAAAATGATTAAGTATTATGCGCATAATCCATTATTTGTTTGTTATTTTATAGATTTTAGATAGTGACAAGAGTAGTGTGACTAACGTCACAGGACCTCGAAGTAGGGTGAGGAAGATGACTTGGGGCTCCAAGCGTAATGTTATAGGTCACCTAGATGACTTGGGGGTCCACGCGTAATGTTATAGGTCACTTAAGTAGGTCAAATTTTCATCAAAAGTAGCTCAGCTCAGAACTTGCTGGTAACAGTCCCCTAATACACGTTCATGCCAAAAATCAAGGTTCTAAATTCAACGGTTCTCCTTATTTTGCCGACGAAAGGATTCAGATGGGCTCACTGACTACCGGACAATTTGCAAATGAGAGCCTACTTTGTAGGAATACCAGGGGTTGGGGAAAAAAAGAATTTTGTCACAAAACTGGGAGTGATTGAGTTTTATTGTCTTTGATTCATAACATGATTTACCGTAATTCATATATTTCACCATCTACATCATCGGATTTCTTATTGTGTCACCCCCCTGATAATTTGCTGGTTGTATTTTCCAGTTCAAGAGACTAAGAGTGCTGGATCTCTCATGCAACTTTATAGAAAAGATCAACAATTTGGATGACAATCAGGTATGGCATAACAAATTAAAAAGTCATTATAATTTCACTAAAATCACAAGCTACATGTAATTACATCATCAGTGTTTTACTCAATCTGCCCTTCTCTAATCTGTGTATCTCTTCAGAATTTAGTCACAGTATACTGGTGGTCAGCTCAGACTCCAAGCTACAACCATTATTGTACAGGTGTGGCTTATTTGGATTGTATACATCATTATTAGTCTCCACCACTTCAAGGACGTGATTGACAGGGGAACCACATGTGGCATGACAGTGTTAGTACCGTTGAGCCAGGAAATCTGGTAGCTGGGAGTGTTGAGGATTGTTAACTTGATCTGCCTGTACATCAGACTAAACTGGCTTAACGCTTTCTGGACAGATGTGTTGATCGAAAGAGACTGTGTTTAGGTCGATTGAGACCTGTTTAGGCTAGATTAGGTTCATTGAGCAGAAATTTGTGCAATTTAGCAAAACAGACTCTTGTAATGATGTGAAAGTCAGTCAGTTGACTGTTAAGGGAGTAGATCACATTCATTTCCATGTGCATATAGAGCTATAAGATGATGGGTTATGGAATAGGTGGAACTGTCAGATTCTACGGTTGGATGGGATGATACTTGGATTAGAGACTGTACTCGTGGTACCGTTACCCCCAAAAATTCATCCCTATTCATTTCCAGCCACCTTAAATATTTTCCCTAAACGGCTGAAAAGATTCAATGTATCAGTTATACTGCTACTTAAAAAAAAAAGGATGATGACTCCCCATTTTTATTTCATATACATGTATCACAAGAAGTATAAAATTAAAAGAGTTAAATTTAAAAAATCAATTATAACCTTCTGTGTTATGCGTGTCGTGTGCAAATACATGTTGTAAATAGGGTAAACTTTCACATAGCAACGGGTTTTGCAAGAATACAAAATACTGCCTCGTGAAACAGCTCATCACGGTTGAGGGAGAGTGCGTTTACCTCCCCCCGCAATAACACAGTAACATTCTTTCCGTGATACACTGAATGAGTGCAAAGGCACTCGATATCTGAACCATTCCATTTCCAGCCCTAAACTGCCCGCTAGTCTGTATGAGAAAAAATATATAATATAACTTCGTTCTTCTTAGTCCTTCGCCCACAAATGCAGACAAACGCGAGCCTGCTCGTGTTGGGAATGTCACTGTCCCGGTACCATATCCATGGCAAGCACGTGACATGTAGGTCAACTTCTATACACGCTGGGGAACACCACCTCCAGCTCATTAGTTCTCATATTTCTGTGGTTAATCTTGGGCAAGAAATATGTATAAAAAATCAATAAAAAATCAATAAAATATTTTATTTATCTGCACTGAAAGAATCAGTTGTTTTGCACGATATATTTTTATGGCAAGCCAGGCAACACTGCTTGTATTTGCGGCGGGGGTAAAATGTACCAGCCGTGGTCAGAGAGAATCAGTTTTGCGCATTTGTTGATTATTTCTACATTCAAATATATCTCCTGGTTAGAATTGGATTCAAAACCTTTGTATCGGCATTTGTTGTGTAATAATTTACCAGCGGTAAATTATTACACAACAAATACGTCGATGTCGGTTGTGAACCCTTAAACAAGCTTCAAAACATGAAAACAGGCTCATTACCCTACTAATTCAGTGGTATAAGATCCATACATACACAAATGATGACATATATCTATAAATAGTATGGAGACCCTCTATTTCTTTTTCTTTTCTTTTTTTTCATTGTCCATCTTATCTCAATTTGCCTGGTAAGTTATCACTAAATAAAAGTTTTAGCACATTTGCACTGTTAAAAATGAAAGAGGAAGCAAATTGCATTTGACTTGTTTGCTTATATTTGCAGGATCTGAGAGAGATAAAGCTGTATGACAACAGGATAAAAGTTATTGAAAATTTAGAGAAGTAAGTAGTTCACCAAGTTCTGCCATTCTCAATTTTTTGCTCATATATGCTTGGCAGAAATATGGTAATATCTCCAATAATTCAATCCCCCTGTCAAAATTCAATCGCCCCCAATTTTGGGGACAAAATTCAATCAGTGGTTCTAATAAATTTGATCACCCTCTAAAATCAGTGAAATAATGAAGAAATAATGGATTATCTGTATCATTTTAGACCATTTTCTTAACTTCCTGTTCTAATGAATTTGATCACCCCAGATTTTATGGTAGGAATTTCACTCCATGTGATTGAATTATTAGAGGAATTACCACCATACGGTATTCCCCCCATACACCTCGATCATCCCTGCATGGTTGTTGTTCTCTTGGTCAGTTACATGTATATTTAGTGGTTATGCTGTGTGGCTGTGTGATCGGTGCAAATGCCATCATGGGCATCACTAAGGGCAGTCGTTTGGTGTGAATGATCCCCTCTCAAAGCCCAAAGCATCGGATACTAATAATATGCATATTAACAATGTTCAGTGGCGCAGCGAAGTGATTTGACCATGGGGGGTGGAATGTTTCCAAGTACCGCCATAGGCATGCCCTCCAGGAAAAAATTGAATTCAGGGGTCCATTTTCTATGATCTGGAGCATTTTCAGAGGTTTCTTTCAGATAATTAGTGATATTCTAATAGTATTTAGGCCTACATAATTTCCATGATTCAAAGCATGGAAAGTATATTACAGCAGCAATCAACATCCGTTGTTGTCAATCTCGAACCTGAGGGAGGGGGGAGGGGGGGTTGGGTGAAGCAGAAAGTTGTTTCCACTCCCCACCCTCCACCTCCAGGTTTATACCCCCTTTGTACGCCTATGATTTACCCCCTGTGAAGAAGTCCTGGCGATGCCTGTGAATGAGTCGTGTAATAGTAGCAGTATAATCTAGAGGTAACAGAATTATTCATCTGCAAGGTAGATCTATGTGACTAATTCATCCAAGCAGGGTCCATAAACAGGGGCTCGTTACACTTGTTAATTTGTGAATTAGGTTGATTAGGGTGGAGGGAGCATGGTTGAGGGAGTAAAGAAATATATTTACTGCCCCCAATCAACCTAATGAACCAATTAATAACCGTAACGAGCCCCTGTGGTCTCATGCATAAATCATCTGCCTGTAACTTTATTCCACTTGTTCATTATTAACAGCATGCCCATCAAAGTTCCGTGTATATCAGTATGTGATATATACAATTTCTCATTTGTCTGTTTTCCATCACAGGTTAAAAGAATTGTGCCACTTGCAGCTACAGCACAACAGGATCAGAAATCTAGGTAATTTTCATTCCATGTATATTTGTGGCAAATATGCAGGACTCATGACTGACATTGACCTGCCTTGCTGGGATCGTGACAGAAAGAACATTGGCCATACACTGGTTTGAGGTGGTTTTCACCTCAAAGAACGTTGACAGCTTCATTATGCTGACATTATTTCTCCCGTAATGACTCTCCCAACATCATATTTCCTCATATCTAATTTATTCCCTGATATCTTTTACATTATCAATATCACCCTCCTCCCTGTATTTTGATTTTTACACAGCAAATGTATCAAGGCAATGGACCATGCTCATGAGGATAACATGTACAATGTGCCTCAGAGAATATTGACAATTTGTCTGTATGAAGTCAGACAGCATCTCTCTATATTATTTACCGCACTGTGGTGGTCGAATGGTTAGAGCGACGGCCTTGTAAGTGGTAGGTACTGGGTTCGATCCCAGGCCGGGTCATACCTAAGACTTGAAAAGTGGAACTTGTTGCTTCCTCGCTTACACTCGGCATTAAGGGGATAGAATAAGGGCTGGTTCGCTCGGTGTCAGTATAATGTGACTGAGTGGGGTGTCATGTCTGCCTATGGCATGGTATTTCAGTGGGACAGCACTATAAAATGGCAGCATTAGATCTGCTCTGTTACAAGTAGGTACCCCTGCCCTTCCCCTCCCCTCCCTTCCCTTCCCTTCCCCGTTGTGATATAGCTGAAGAAAATGCTGAAAACGACGTTAAACTCTATTCACTCACTCACTCACTCTATGGTATTAAAGGTGAGAAAACCAGTACTCAGTTACGGGTTGACTGGATAGCAAAGTCCAGATGCCTGACTAGTTTATATTGGTTGGATCTCTTGAGAGGAAAATGATCTCATTTCTTCTATTGATACTCAAGTGAATGACAGCCGGTGGGTGGCATAAGTTGACCGGTGACTTCATCTTAGTGCCATGTGTCTGTGATAAGCCAGCTGCCCAAAGAATCATCTCATTTGAGTGGGCATGCAGGGCCGTAGCCAGGATTCCTTGACTCGAGGGATGGGTGCTTCGAACTTCAAAAGGGCACATCGGGGAGTTCTCTGTATGAGAAAAGGAGCAGATAATGGGTTCGGTTCAGTGTCAAAAGTGCATCAGTTTGAGAAACAAAAATAAAAAAAATTCAAAATGGGTCTCACCCGAACCCAGAATACCCTCCTTGGTAATGGGCCTGGCATGGTCAGGAAGGGGACTGGGCACAGGAATGAATGAGAGGCCAAAGGTGATGGTTTAACTCCGCATGTGGTGCTGCGTTAGCTCATTCTTTGATGTGCAGAAAATAGGCCAGAGATGATCTCCGTAAAAAAGAACCTGCGACTGTATCAAAAACAAGAAAGGTTCTCCTTTTCCCATAGAATCTCCCAATGGTGACAAGCTAGAAGCCAGTCGAAATACACATTTTTTTGAGTCACAGTACTGCAGTCCCAAAGAAATTGGAACTCTTCTGCATGAGAAAATAAATTTAGTCCATACAGAATGGCAGTCAGAGATATCAGAATTTATGAACTTGTATTACTTGTTTTAATGCTGCGGCCCAACTGTCCTGGATGTGGACCAGCACGGCATTTCTCTTCATTTATAAACTTAATTTAGTGTACCAGTTTCATAATTAGTTTTGTCATCACTTCCTAGGCAGTCTTGCTGGCCCTACCATAGGTCATGTGAGACAGATATTTGTCACTTCCTATATGGCGAATTCCACTGTTATGACCATCTCAAAACTTTTGTATATTTGACGTTTGCACAAAAGATTCTGTGATACCACCAGGTACATGTAGGTCCTATATAGTGATGATTGACAGATCATTCCAATGATACGATTGATGAGAGAAATGCTAATAACTTTTGCCTTCATAGGCAACAGAGGCCTGTTAAAGTACACTTCCCTCACTATTGCTTTTGCTATTTTAAGAATTATTCCAGCAAGTCCTGTCATATTGTCATTGTCATATCATGTTTATTCTATACACCTGTTTACATTACTAATATTTTTGTCTGCATGGTCTCTCTGTTCAGGGAAAGGCTTGAATTGTCTGAAGAAGTTGAAGGTACTACGGTTAGATAGTAACCAGATCCTGAAGTTAGAACCAGGAGAATTAGCAGGCTGTTCACAGGTCACCTCTCTAGATCTTAGTAACAACGGACTTGACAACTTAGCGGTAAGTTCAGCATTCCTCCCTCTTCATACCAGTCAGGGGACACACTTGTGCAAGTGACACAGTCATTCTGGGGACACACTTGTACAAGTGACACAATTAGTCATGGGACTCCCTGGCTGTTCCCTGACTCACTGTGTCACTTGAACAACCCCTGACTCATTGTGTCACTTGTACAAGTGACACAATGAGTCAGGAGACACACTTGTACAAGTGACACAATCAGTCAAGGGACACACTTGTACAAGTGACACAGTCATAGGACACACTTGTACAAGTGACACAATCAGTCAGGATTTGTACAAGTGACACAATGAGTCAGGGAACACACTTGTAAAAGTGACACAATGAGTCAGGGGACACACTTGTACAAGTCAGTGACACAATCAGTCAGGGGACACACTCGTACAAGTTACACAATCAGTCATGGGACACTTATACAAGTGACAATCATTCAGGGGACATACTTGTACAAGTGACACAATTAGTCAGGAGACACACTTGTTCAAGTGACACAATCAGTCAGGGGACACACTTGTACAAGTGACACATTCAGTCAGGAGACACGGACACACTTTAGATGTGCACTGTCAGACTTTTTAGCTGTTTCAAAGAGTTATGGCCTTTCATAAATATGTGTTTGTCTGATTTTTTATTAGATGGACAAGTATGATTCTTAGTATCTTGTAGGTGTGCACTGTCAGATGTGTTACCCAATTGATGATTTTCCTCAAAGTTATGGCCCTTTATCGTCAACATCAATACATATTATCTTGTACAATCGTCATTTACTTTGTTGTCAGGACTGTATCTTCCTGGCTTGGCGAAGAAGTTTGAGACTTACCCGGGAATGAATACCTTGTAGATGTGAACTGCCATGTTTTTACCCTGAAGCCTGAAGGGAGGGGATATTTCCAAGCGACCCTGATTGCTTCTGTGTTGCATTTTTATTTAATTTCCTTCATCTTCTGATGCACAGGCATTGAACAGCTTGCCCAATTTAGAGGAACTGTTGGTGGTGAACAACCGCTTACGAGCTGTTGGTGATCTGCACAGATGTCGCCACCTGCAAGATGTGGATTTGTCAAAGAACAGACTGACAGACATCAGTGGATTGAAAGGGCTTCCAAATTTACATGTACGTATTGTAATGATGAACTTCCAGCTTCTCGCTAATTTTCATTGATGGTTCATGCACATAGCATTTTTGACAAAAAGGAACATTACAGATATTATTGGACGATTCTCTAGGGGAACAGAAAACGTTGTGCATGGCATATCTGTATCATATGGGAGTAGTGATGATTTTGTTTGGAAAGTTGCTCTCATCAGTTTTGAACATCTAGGCTTCATTTGATTCAGTTTGATGCATTTTAGAGGCTTAATAGGACAAAAGCAATCTTGATCTATAAAAGTCTCAATTGCATGTCAAACTTTCCAACCTCTAAATTATTTCTGAACACTGCTGAAGTCACAAAGTGAACTCTAATATCAACCACCACGAACAAAATGTATATCCCAAAATGCAGAACTGAATACTTCAAGGGAAGTTTGAGATACTCTGGCCCAGTAATTTGGAATAGCCTTCCCCAGTTCATAAAGGAAGCCAAGTCAGTGAAGTCTTTCAAAAAACCACTATGTACATTTGTAAATACGTTCAGCTAAATTTCTTGTTTGTCATGCTTTAGCGATATGTATTTTCTTTTTATTATTTGAGGGCCTCAAGGGAGAACAGTTTATGTAAACTGACTGTGTCACCCTCTGAAAATAAAGAATTTATTATAATGTCAGTTATTCTGAAGTTCTTCATTTAGGGAATGGCACTGTATGATGCCAAATAACAATTTCAGTTCTTCTTGTCTTGCAGGTTTTGAACATTACAGATAATCAGTTGACATCGTTAAAAGGAATTGGAAAATTAAAGTAAGTGGTATTTATTTTAGACTTTCAACATTAGTATCAGTAGCTACTGTAGATTCCAAATAATGTGCAGTTTAGTTTTCTGAAGTCAAATGAGTTTTGGGAGGAGGTAGTTGCAGCCAGTTAATTTTGATCGTTCATCCAGAAAAAAATTAACTCGGGGAGCATGCTCACATAGTCAACAGCCAAAGTAATTCAGAGCTGGAATTGGTCACTGACTCCTGCAAAGATGACTGAATGTATCTCAAAATAGTTGTCAGGATTAGAAGCCAAGTGATAATAGGCTAGTGATAGACCGCAGCTGATCAAATTGACCATGCATGTGCACAGCAATGTGTACATGTCTGACTTCCTGGAGCTGGTCTAAAAACTGGACTAATATGATCGATCGTGGGAGGTAGAGCATATGTCATTTAACATTGAAAAATATAAAAGTTTATAAGAAACAGGGCTTCAAAAATAGAGCATCCAAACTATTGATCTACATTTCACTGATCAGTTCTGTTTTCACTTTGGTGGAATGTTTCAGGCCTGTGCAAATTTGAAATTCAAGTAATCCAAAAAATGGTTATACCAAAACTTTCAGTATCTTGTATCTGTCAGTCTTCAGTAGATATCTTTAATTCTATAATGTGGATCAAATTAGAATCAAACTTTGGGTGTACACATGTACTTTAACCTTTGAGGAAAAAAAGAATCTGTTCAGCATTGTTCAGGTTGTAGGGGGGTATATTGAAGCTCATCGACTCTTGTTTATCTTAGCCATGCTAAGAGATTTGTTAATCTGGTAGGTGTTATGCCAGATCCTTACAGTTCAGTATTCTTAGTTGATGTTCTCAGATGAGAGGTTTGATAACATAAAGGTAGTATTTCCACTTTGAGATATTGAGCATAAGTGAACTATATATAGTATAGACCAATGAAAAGTAAAAACCTTAATCCATTGTAAAATTGCTGCTTTGAGGCAATATTTATAATTATTTGTGTTGTTTCAGAGGTCTTCGTGAGTTAAGCGTTTCTGACAACAAGCTGTCTTGCGTGGCATCATTCTGTGAACAGTTTACAAACCTGGAAATTTTGAACCTCAGTAATAACTGCTTGGCCAGTGTGAAAGATGTGGTAAGTTAGCCTCTCCAGCATTGATGAAATAACAATGGACTTTCTCCGAAATTCTTGCCTCGTGCTGAAATGGTTAGCATTTATTGATAAACTGTTGACGCTGACTCATAGTATTTGATTAACATGGACTGTCTGGTGAACAAGAAAAATCAGCTGATCACTGACGGTCGTGGAATTCTCCACATGGGAATATAAATAGAAATATCACCTTCCGTTTTTTGTTGACCGTGAGCAAAATGAATTCCTTTGTTTTACAAGAAAAAAAATGAATATCTTCGAAACAAAGTCCAGCATGGTTTTCCAAACATCACGTTGCATTCAAGATACATGTACTCTCCGGTGCAGATTTAACCTTTGGTGCACATACGTGTACTGTACATAGCAGAACATTGACCCAGATTGACTGGCGTTAAAAGGAATACAACCCTACCCATGTAGTTTCCGGGTGTGAAAAGGAATAGGAACCAAATGTCATGATACGACTTACAGGTCCCCGACTTCTGGGGATTGATTGCTCGAAATTTCCACAATCTCTGATCTCTTGCCTTTATTTTTTTTTTGTTAGTTGGTTTTACGGAAACTGGAGGTTTTGGTGGAGTTGTTTGTAAGTGGGAATCCATTCTGTGCAGAAGATCAGCAGTCTGGTCAGATCTCAGCTGAGATACAGGCAGCTTTACCTCAACTAGAAATGTTGGACTGGGTAAGTGGGACAGGTCATCAAATATAACAATTTTACTACGGTACTCTCTTCGTACTGGTACAATAATCCATCTAATAATTCAATAACAGGAAGCGAAATTTTGCATTATAAAATCAGGGGGTGCAGCTTATTAGGACAGGAAGTTGACAACATGGTTGTCATTTCAATTATTCCTCATATTCATATCCTCATATTCCTCATATTCTCATTTGCAAATTGTCTGGTAATGAGTGAGTGAGTCAGTGAGTGAGTCAGTCCATCCGAATTCTTTCATCAGCAAAATAAGGAGGACCATTGACATTAGAACCTTGATTTTTGGCATGAAGGTGCATTAGGGGACTGTTACCAGCAAGTTCTGAGCTGACCTACTTTTGATAAAAAAAATTGGTGATTTTTGATGAATATCACTGATTCTGACTTGAGCAGTGCCCATCTTAATATAGGCAGGATTTCAACTGGGGGGGGGTCGAATTCCAAGAGTTCAGTTCGCGTCGGAGTCCTAACGCCTACCCTACTTCGTAGGTCCTGTGACGTTAGTCACACATCAAATTTATTAGAACAGCTGATTAAATTTTGTCCCAAAATTAGGGACTATTGAATTTGATTGGAGATTGGATTATCAGAAGGATTCCTGTAGCAGGCATTCTGAGTTGAGGCATGTTTTCACACTCAAACACCTAACACACCACACCTCAAGTGCTATAGTAGCACCAATCAATCATAAGCTTTTACCATTACCATAAGCTTTTAACAGCCGTGAAAATGCCATGCTCGAGTTTCCACGAGGGTCGAGTGTGGATGGAACAAGACAGAAGCCCTGAGGTAGGGGCAATCCTGGAAGGTAGAACATTAAAACCTGTCGGGACTCAGTTGAAGGGGGCGGGGTTGGGGGTGTGATCAGATTACTAGAATGGCTCAAGGACATAACATTCAGCTAATTCAAACAACATGCAGATCAAATTGACTTATTAGAATACGGTGGATAATATTTTGTGCTACGCAGATTTTCTGTCAGTATGATAGCTGTGAAAACAGTAGACATAAAATTAAATGACACTTCATAAAGAAACCAATGCATTGATTTTCAAATTCGTGATATAATTCAGAATTTTGTTTCAATTCCCCCAATCACCCAGCTGTCAGTTTCTCCTAATTTGACATATTCATCCAATTTTAGCAGATTTGAACTATTAATAAATATTATGTTATGATGGCTTTTAGCATATTCAGTGGAAGATGTTGAGTTTCTAGATCTTCAAATCAACATTATCTTCTTTTCAATTTCTATAGGTATTGATAAAGAAATCCCACAATAAATCCAGTGCTCCGCTTATGAGACCAATGTCTGCATCATCAAGTAAGTACACGAATAAAATTCAGTCTCATCGTTTGAGAATGATGCCATGCCTCCTAATACAGGCCTAGCGAACATCTCCACTCATGCACTTGTCCATCCAACTATGTGTGTGTATTCGGGGCCAATTCCATGTGCATGAACCAAAAAACTGGAGCTTGCCTCATGCAATCCTTTAGCTCATGAGTATTCGATGGCCACGGACATAGTTCCATGGACTTGCACCCATTCTCCGCTGAAGTCAGTCTTGGGGCATTGATGGACACAATACTGATGCTATGGTCTCAGTTGTGATGGTGTATAAGTTAATCTCTCTTCTCTGTCCGAAGTCTTCGGCTTTTTCCGTTGACAAAATTTTGATCAAGCAGACTCTGCAGAAAGACACTGAATACTGGTGAAAATTTGTCATAGTGCATGGAACTATGTACGAGGGTTAGGAATATTTCAAGGCCGAGCACCAGGATTTATGGTCCATGCCAACAGAATATTCCCTCTGAGCACTGACATAGATGGATGGACAAGGCACTGAGGTGCGTGCATGGACTAGTTTTCTAGGCCTGTAATATCGGTTTTGGAAAGTATGGAAATCAGGAACATGAGCGTAAACTATTTACGAGTTCTGCAACATCGATGACAATATTTTGGCAATTAAGCTGAGTAATCAGAATTGGTTTTTTCCCCACAAAAAGGTGGTAGCACTCTTTGTCTTGCATTCCAAGTTATGGATTGGTACCAAACTTTGGGTGTACATGTACCTCGCCCTTGGGTAACTAAAAGAAGAAATATATTTATTTTGAAGTGAATTGGTCAAAGCTCAAGGTCACTTAGGCCGGAAAATCTGCAAAACTTAAATCAAAATCTCCAGTTCCAGCTTATAAATTGGTACTTCACTGGAAATATTTAAGGCCCATGGGGCAGGTAAAAATCCTAGTTTAATTCTGAGATCAAATGGTCAAGATCACTGAGGCCATGGAACCTGTAAAAAATGGAAAATCTCCTATTCCAAGTAATGAATTGGTTCAAAACTTTAGGTATACCTTGGTCATGGGGCAAAAAAGAACTTTGTTTATTATGAGGTCAAGTGGTCAGACAAAGGTCAAGCTCACCTGGGACAGAAAATATGGGGAAAAGTGAAAAATTGTGTTGCTCCTGTCAGAAATGTGGATTTTGATCAAATTTCTGATATACCTCATAATCAATGCAACTGTTTGATTTTTTATTGATTAGTTACATGTCTGTGCATCTATCCGTCTGTCAGTCTTTAAACTTATAAAGTTATAATATTGTCTGTGTGATATGTCATGTTTCATATTGGTACTAAACTTTGGTTTAACCTTACCCATGGGACATACTGAGAGATACTTGTGAGGTCAAAGTTTCAAAGCCAAGGTCAAAGGTCAATGTGTTGGTCCTATGTCGCCCATTCTTTGGAAATCAGAGATGTTGCTGAATTCAGAAACATTGCTGTATTGTTCCTCTTGTTTCCAGATTCAGAAATTGTTCTTGAATGCTGTGATTTCCAAACTGATATACTAGATATTTCAATCAGAATTGATAGATTTCAAGAAAATTTTGGACATTTTAGTTGTTCCTATACTCATCAGTTGCGTCAAACTTTAACTCTACATGTACCATGTCAGGGGAAAAATCATGCAGGAAGAAGTTTCTCGACTGTTTTAATCAATTCGAATTTGTAAAACTATCAGATTTTTTTTCAAATATAAGAGTTGAAATAGATGGCTGAAGTATTCCTGACCGGAAGTGAATATCGCAGTCGTGAAAAACTGACCACTTCCGAATAGTTTGTGCAGGTCAGTTCAGAAAAATGGACGTTTTCGTAAATTCGTAAATTAGCAAAACCCGGGAAATATTTGTTGTGCGTTTAGATTTGTCAGGCAATAATTCGCAATTGATCAAAGGATAAATAAAGCAATCTTTTTGCTCTTTAACCATTAAATTAGGTTCGAATAATTGACTGCAATGATCGGCTGACAATGAAGAGATTAGTTTCATCGGACGCCCGGCCAATTTGAAATCACAAATTCGCGTATATCCTTGTATTAGTACATACGGGACAAGGGCATATTCTGTCACTTAGACATTCTGATATTTTCTTTATTTTCTCTTTGGGACATGCTTGAACTCTTACAGAATTTTTTTCACGGCCGACAAGTCTAGGCACAACTATCCCAGAGACGCCAATGATGTTTACGTGAAAATATATAAGGATCTAATGAAGAAACAGAGATTACATCATTTTCAGATTGAGAATCAAACCTAATAATTTCTTGATTGTTCTTCATTGGGAAATATTGTGGAAGGGCTTTTCAAACTGTTTATGTCAATGAAACGAACAGAAAATTAAGCAAGCGCCCGACACTATCTGAAGACCCATATCAGGGCCAACTCGACTGAGACCCATATCAGGGCCAACTCGTCTGAGACGAAAAACAATCTTCCCAGCTGGAACGAGCTCATCTCGCCATGAATAGCGGCTGAACGAAAGACATGAATTGCTTGCCCATTCTAACAATTCACTGTATCCCTTCGATCCTTTATTAACAAATGTATGAAAATACATTCATAGAATTAGGTGGGGTCTGTAGACATGGAAGAATGAAAGTTTCAACATGCCACGTGTTGGTTGTACATTTTCCCGCCATACGGAGTTGCAATAACATCACGTGATCAATACTTGGATCGCATGGCACGTGGGCCAAACTTTCGCTTGTACACCTTAATATATTATGCCTTCGTAACAGTGAGATCACGACTCTCATGAAAAATAAAAAATAAAAATTGGTTCAATCTGTTTCAGATGTAAATGTATTCTGGAATATTTCTGACGAAAGACAGATCGATAGATGATGATGATGACGAAACAGCCAAATGTACAACCGTGTTTTTATCTAATATTACCTCATGGGTTCAGCAAAATTAATTCACATTTCAGACCGTATAATTTAGAGAATAAGTAGACAGAAAACCTATTAGTTTATTCCGTCTTTTTATTTTTTTAACTTTTAATCTCATCCCACTATTCCGACCTCCGATTCAGTTACGATCAAATTACCGCTTATTATCTCGACTATCTTACGTAAACGTCTCTTCCGACATTCAACTTTTGTGTCAATAATCAAGTCAGAAGTACCGTAATATCTTCACTAATAGTGTAAAAAAACTCACTCAAAAATTCTAGTTTTCAAGGACTTTCAATGCCTTTAATTTTCAATATAAAAATTATGCACTTTTACAAACTTTTAAGGACCCATGCCAACCATGAAACAATGACACTGTGCACAATGACGGCGTTCCACGCTTTTTATGGCTATGAAGATTCCGATGCAGCCATGTCACGGTTAATCCTGCATGTCGCAGCTTTCCTTTCATGATAATTCTCTGAATAATATCCTTGTTTCTATTTTATTAAGGGGTGATTGAAGAGAATAAGTCTGTACTATTGCTTGCTCCTGAAAAGTTGAATACAAGAGCGCAAACTTCTTTCGGTATATGCATCACCGCAAATTCCACGGCCGTAAAATATTCTGAATCGCCGCGTTCGTTGGAAATGATACGTTTCTAAATTATTTTTCTCTGAACAGTACAAAATATGTTTTCAGTATCATAGCTGGGAATCTCAACATTCGTGTCTTCAAAAAAAAAATCCGAAGTCGGACCCAAACAGGCGCGTTTCTGGTTTTAGTGTGAGGCGCACATGGCATACAGTCGCCAAAATTAATGCAACTTGGGGTTGGGGTTGATCGTAAATCTCTACCCCGCGACTAAGAAAATCTGTGGTTCAAATGTCCAGTCAAACTTCAGCATTATATTTTTTTAAGACCGAATAAAACGTAACTTCCAGTTCTTCATTTTGATATTTCCAGTATAATATCAAATGTATGCTCTCTTCAATCAGCAATGTTTAATATCGCACGTCCCCGTAAACCGGCAATATTCCAAATTTAATGACCATGAGAAATCGCGGTTTAAAACATTGGATACATTTCGTTTGAGACATAATGAAAATCAACTTAGTTGTTACAGTTGGTGATGTTCAAAATTCTCAAAAAGTTTGCAAGGTTTATCAAATACTAATTCTAAGGAAACTCGTTGATCTGGAAGTTTTTCCATCGCACAACTACATAATATTATCAATCTCGCAACCACGATAAGTCGGGGATTTTCGAATAGTTAGGACCGCGGTTTTTCGCGAATGAGCCGTTTTCGATTACTTAGGGAACAGTGTCACGTGACTTGGCGAAAAATGCTCGTTTTCGAATTTACTTAGGGTCGCAAATACTTAGGGAACTTACCATACATAAATTGTTCAAGGTGTAATCACTATCAGTCTCAAATCAATTCAGTCTGATTAAAACTCATACTTAATAACCGCTCCTCTATCGGACATGTCGCTAATTAAGATCTGGGACAGAGCCTATAACAAATCCGTCAGATGAACTCCGAATCAAATAGTTTGCGGGTCAAATAGTCGCCCAATGAGACGCCTCATTGTATAGCGTGTCGGCTTATATTAACATTGTTGTTGGTGCGATACAGTTATGAACTGATTTTATGAAACAAAATAACTGTACCTATATATCCCGTATTTCCCGTAGCCGGTAGGAAGAATGGCAAAACAGTGTCAAAACGTAGCATGCAAGAAAGCATCTGCAGTTGCTCCTGCTTTAATGCGGGCACATCAAATTTATGGCACACCATTTCAATCTCGCCCTTGAACTTCGCCGCCACTGAATAGGCACCTATTCACCCGTTGAAGTTGGACTGTGATTGGTCGCCAGTTTGACATGCACGACAAATTTAAGATACAGACTGTCCCAGATCTTAATTAGCGACATGTCCGATAGAGGAGCGGTTATTAAGTCTGAGTTTTAATCAGATTGAAATCAATTAAATTTGAAAATTCGATCTCAATTTCACTTTCTTCAGCATGAAAGCAGGCTGAAACATTACAGCACTTATATTTTATGACTGTGAGGTTGCTATATACAATAAATGCAAGACTATATCATGTCAGAGAAAATTGAAAATCTGTCCGCTTTGATGAGCTTTCGGTCTTGCCATACTGTCATGTTATGTGTTGTACGTGGGAATGCGAATGATGTCCGAGTGACATTATGAAGCTCACAAATTTGAATACTGAACACATGCTGCCATCACATCCGGCTCGTACCTGAAGGCTCGGTACAGTGGCAGAGCATATGCAGACAGAATGAAGCTGACGCTTCAAGACACAACCATCAGCTTCTTCCATTTTCTCATGAATGATAAATACAAGTTTAGTTTTATGTGGTCAGATGTGTTTTGAACCCGTCATAACGCATGCCATTTGTGCAAAGTTTGAGAGAACTCAATTCCAGTCTAGATTTTTTTTTGCGGATTACATCTTTAAGAATAAAATATATTATTCAAGTCTCTATCAAATGATTATTTTTGCAGTTGTAAGTTTACGACATGTGGAGTCCCAGATGAGAACTTTTGCAGATGAGCTTTCCTCTTTCGAATCTTCGTTTGGCAAGAGGTAAGATATCAATATATGACAATTTCTGAATGTCCAGAACCAATTTATTCACCATAACGCTAAATATCTAGATAGTTGAGGACTAATAGTAACTCCTCCCTCTCTCTCTCTCTCTCTCTCTCTCTCTCTCTCTCTCTCCCCCTCATTTTTTATCTCACCTAGCGAAGTAAAGTGAAGATATTGTGAGGGAGAAAGAGGATGTCGTCAGTGTCGGTGTCCATGGCCTGGAAATGATCAGGTTTTTGGTTGAGCAAATAAAAAAAAAATCAAGAAAAATTCAGGGAAAAAAAATAAATGAATAAATAAAAAAATGGGGGGTGGGTATTCCACCTGGGGGTTCAGTTATGGCACTACCCCGGGGATTCCATGGACGCTCCAATGTTATTATCCCTATGATACAGTTTTTATCTCGCCTTACGAAGTAAAGGGGAGATATTGTGAGGGGGGATAGTGGATGTCGTCGTCGGTGTCGGTGTCCCCGGCCTGGAAATGATAAGGTTTTTGGTTTAGCAAATTCAAAAATTTTTAGAAAATTTAGAAAAAATATTAAAAAAATATGTTAAAATGTTAAAATGCCTAGGATAGAGTTTTGCGTTTAGCTGAAGTGCTCAGGTACATCTGTACTTAGAAAGTTTGCTGCAGTGGTTAGCTGTCATTGGATGATTATGAAACTTGGTACATATGTTTCTTATGATTAGAGGATGTACCTGTGCAATTTAGGAGATGAAATATTGATTTTCGTTCAAATTATGGCAAATGATAGAGTTTTGTGTTTAGCAAAATTGTACATGTAGGCCTCTACATGTATACATGTACATGTACATAGAAAATTTGCTGCAGTTGTCAGCTCTCATTGGATGATTACAAAACTTGGTACATATGTTTCTTATGATTAAAGGATGTACCTGTGCTATTTTTGAGATGAAATATTAATTTTTCTCCAAATTATGGCAAATGATAGTGTTTTGCGTTTAGCTGAAGTGCACATGTAGATCTGTACTTAGACAGTTTGCTGTAGTTGTCAGCTGTCATTGGATGATTATGAAACTTGGTACACATGTTTCTTATGATTAGAGGATGTATTTTTGAGATGAAATATGGATTTTTGTTCAAATTTTGAGGGTTTTGTCTTAGTAATCTGCCAATGATAATGTACATACATGTACACCTGTACATGGAAAGTTTGCTGAAGCTGTCAACTTTCATTGGATGAGTTTGACACTTGCTACCCAAGTTCATTGTGATTCGAGGATGTGCATGTGCTATTTAAGAAATATGACATTAAATATGAATTTTTGTACTTCGTACGTTTCCACTGATAAGGTTTTTGTTGGTCAAAAATTTACATGTAGATCTGTACATGGAAAGTTAGCTGAACCTTTCGTGGGATAATTATAAAACTTGGTGTTCATGTTTTCCTTGGTCAGAACTATCCAGCAGTAATCTCACGCAGGACTGACCTATCCAGCAGTAATCACAAATGGCACTGGCCTACCCAGCAATAATGCCACAAAGAACTGACCTATCCAGCAGTAATCCCATATGAGACTCCACTATCCAGCAATAATCCCAGACCGGACTGGCCTATCCAGCAGCAATCCCACATGGGAGCAGTAATCCCACACGGGACTGGCCTATACAGAAAATAATCTCGCACTGGACTGCAATATGCAGCAGTAATCCTACACGGCACTGACCTATCGAGCCATAATCCTACATGGAACTAACCTATCCTGCTGTAATCTCACACAGGGTTAGCCTATCCAGCAGTAATCCCACACGGGACTGGCCTTCCAACAGTAATCCCAAACGGGATTGCCGTATGCAGCAGTAATCAGACACTGGACTGCCTATGCTGCAGTAATCCCATACGGGACTGACCTATCCAGCAGTAATCCCATACTAGACTCGCCTATCCAGCAGTAATCCCAGATGGGATTGGCCTATCCAGCAGTAATCCCACTTAGGACTGGACTTCCCAGCAGTAATCCCACATGGGACTGGTCTATCCAGCAGTAATAACACACGGGACTGGCCCATCCAGCAGTAATCCTACACAGGACTGGCCTATCCAGCAGTAATTTCGCATGAGACTGACCTATCCAGCAGTAATCTCACACTGGACTGCCCTATGCAGCAGTAATCCCACGGCACTGACCTATCCATCCTACACGGGAATGACCAATCTGGCAGTAATCCCACATGGGACTGATGTTATTGTCTGTGCCAGATAATCTATTCCAGACATTATTGTCTGTACCACATCATCTATTCCAGACGTTATTGTTTGCTCTATATTTATGCTTTCAATACTGCTGCAGCTTCGGCGGATGACCCCGCAAGGCAAGATGTTGGGGCTCTCACATAGGTCACATGTACATGTGCATAGAAAGTTTGCAGCAGTTGTCAGCTGTCAATGGATGATTATGAAACTTGGTACACATGTTTCTTATGATTACATGTACGATTACCTGTGCTATTTATGAGATGAAATATAATTTTTTGTCCAATTTTTGACAATTGAATCTTTTGTTTGTCAAAATTGTCAAAATTGTAGGCCTCCTGCATGCATAGAAAGTTTGCTGCATTTGTCAGTGTCACTGGATGATAATGACACTTGATACACATGATTCTTATGATTAGAGGATGCCCCTGTGCTGTTTATGAGATGAAGTATTAATTTGTGTCCAAATTATGAGGTTTTGGACTTAGTATTTTGCCAATTGTAAGATTTTTTGTCAGATCTGTACATATGTACTTAGAAAGTTGTCTGAATTGTTCAGGTTTCACTGGATGATTATGAAACTTGGTACACATATTTCATATGATTAATGGATGTGCCTGTGCTATGTATGAGATGAAATATTAATTTTTGTTCAACTTTTGAGGGTTTCGTCTAGTAATCTGCCAATGATAATGTACATACATGTACACAGGTCTGTATTTCAAAGGCTTTCATTGGATGAGTTTGACACTTGCTACACAAATTTAATGTGATTCGAGGATATGCATGTGCTGTTTAAGAAATATGACGTGAAATATGAATTTTCATCCAAATTATCGCAGTTTAGACTTTGTACACTTCCTTTGATAAGGTTTTTGTTAGGAAAAAATTACATGTACCCCTGTACATGGAAAGTTTGCTCTAGATGTATGTTCTCAAATTGTACTGCTGCAGCTTCAGCGGGAGACCCCGCAAGGCGAGATGTTGGGGTTCTCAGAACGCTTATTATTTGCTGTCACAGTAGAAGTAAATTTTTCCACTGAAACTGCAGATTTAGAACTCGGATTGTCAAGCCAGATTTTTTCCAGAATTTATCTCAATATATTTATTTCATTTCAGGTTTGAGTCTCTGAGGGCAGCCTGTGACAGTTTACCTGCAGAGAGCCCCTCTCGTCCTGTGTCCAGTATTAGTACAACATCCCCAATGGGGGCCCAGTCAGAGGAGGACAGACCAGTCAGCAGATGTAGCAGGTATATTTAGCCCAGATATTTGTATGGAGGAGAGGACAGGATTTCCAGGTCCTGGAATTTATTTCCTAAGAATTCAAGGAAATGTAGGACCCATATGAATTCTGCTAATTGCATTTCAATATGTCAGTTTTGTTGAACTGAATTCTTGTATCAAAATATTTTCATCCGCACTTGAAACTAGTACTATTATAGGGAGTCCCCTCACTCCGAATCAACAGAAATTCACAAATATCAAGCGAGATATTATAAAAACTAGGTAGTTATTTGGGCATTTATACTGAAACTGGCTGGAGCACAAGTCTTGTTAAAATGAGGTACAAGTGTGTACACTTAAGAGTCGTATGTACAGTGGTTTTAGACCATCAAATGCATTGTGGGGGATCTTCCAATGTCTAGAAGGCTGATTGGTTGATTTGAATGTTGAAATACAATTTGGCAAAGGTCATCGGCGTGTTGAGAGAATGACTTGAACATCTGGCCAAACATACATTTTCCTTAAGATGTTTTTTAGCAATCTAATTGTCCATACTTTAATTTTTCAGCCGAAGTCGGATCAAATTAGCTCAGGAATTTGCAGCAGCAGCCCAGCAGCATTGAAGTGAATACCTTCCAATATGACCAGCATCTATGGTTAGGTACAGACAAACTGCTCGTTTCAACACCAAACATGGGCTATTTTGTTAAGCACTGGTGAAGCCTGAGCGATGCCTGCCAGATGTGTGATGCCATTGGTGAAAACCTACCAGAATTTATACCATATGTGAAAGCTTATTACAACCCTTGACACATAATGATGAAGATTCCCAGATTGGGATACTAATGGTGAAACCTGCCAGACAGACCTACATCCGACACCCTCTGGACCATTGGTGAAGCATATTAGACTGGTTAGACACCATTCGTGAAACCTGCCGTTCAAACTTGCATCGGACACCATAGGAGAAGTTTGTCCAACTTGTCTCATCATTGGTTAAGCCTAGTTTCCGTATGTCAGACTCTTTAATAGATACATGCCCAAATGTGTACCAAATGTATTTGTGTAGCTTGCTTTGAATCCAGATTTCTTGGGCACTCATTCTTTTGGGATTTAATTCTGGAGGACAATTATATTCTATTGGAAATACATAGGCACAATATGCACTCCTTTTCACAAGCAAACACATTCCAGTGGGTAATCAGATGTTGTGGAGTAGGGATATTGCTTCACTATCATTCATGTGAATTGCAATAATGTGCCGTCCTGAATCACCTGCACAAAGAGTGCCAGTGTAAGTACATTGCACCTACAAGTATGTACATTGATCACAGATTTATACAATATATTGAATATGCGTACTATAGATGCCTTCTTATACCCCTCATATATAGTAGGGGGTGTATACAGGATTCTGCTCGTGTGTCTGTCCGAAATTCGTTTTCAGGCAAAAACCTGAGAACTGATAATCAGATTCTTCTCAAATTTGGTATGCATATACCATGCCTTGAGATGTCGCTTGGGATTGTGTTTCACCCACTTGCTCCTATAGGTGGTGCCACTTGGTGGCAAAATCACAAATTTGTTTCTTGCCAAAATTTGTTTCTTGGCAACTCGAAAACCGCTCATCAGATTGATGGACTGAGCTAGTAAAAACAACTGGAAGCCTGCAGGATTTAGGTAATCATCACAATTATGTAAACCATTCAATTCATTAATGATGAAACAAAGTAGTTGAATCATAAGAACTATTTCAGGTCTCAGACACCTAACACCATGTGCCTTAAACAGCGACGACAGCTGGTAAAGTGTGTTTTTGTATGATCCGCCGACTTAAGATTAACTAATTCTTTGTTCTTATTTTCAAAGAAATGGCTGATCATTCTATGTTACTTGAAATATTTGAATATTCACACAAATACAAATCACTGAAAGGATGCAGAATACATTAGCTCTGTCAAGTAAGATGACAATCACGGGAACGGTCTTTGCAGAAAATAGTATACTGCGAATGTAGCAAAAGTTAGTTTCGCGTTATTATAATATGCGTAAGGAATTAACAGTATATTGATGTTCTTCACAAGAATACAAGCCTTGTTCCTGTATTTAAATATAAGTATGTCTATTATTGTATGCATGATATCATGAAGATGCGAGCCAACAAATTGATGTGGCTAATTTCACAAGCAAACTTTTGAACATTTTTCAGCCTTGCAAAAGCTCCATACATGCTGGACTTCTTTCTAACCAGTTAAATATAATAAGTATGCATATGCATTCTATACAATCAGTTTCTTGAACAAAAGCAAAGGATACATTCTATTTAAATTTGTATAAAATAAGATGCAAACATTGAATGATGTATATTCTGTATCATGATGTATATTTTATGTGTACACTTTGAATTTTTGGGTCTTGTATAAAGCTGTTACTGTGTATAAATTGCTTATTTATTGTAGCCAGTTGAGTTTGGAGTTGAAATTTCTGTATTGGGCTATTCGGTTCGCTCCCATTTCGAGGACGACCAGTTAATAATTCAAACCATCAAGAACAAGAGCCCAAGGGGCTTCAATATACGCCCGTATATCTGGAATTACATTGGTCCAAATTTCAAGGTTGTTTAATAGCCTTGATTCCAATTGGTAACTAGCAATCCAGAGAAAGTAACAAGGTCTACAATTTTGTGCTTCTGAGAATGTGACATATATCACGTCTTATATTGACTAGTAACTAGTTGACCTTGAAGCAAGAGCCGAGAGCTCACATATCCCGCACTGAAATCGACAAAAGTCAAACACAAGAAAATAGTAATTTTCCTGCAAAATGATTCCTTTCAGGCAAGAGAATTTTTCCTGAAGGAAGAAGAAAGTGATGAAGTAAACCTTTGTTCTTAGTTAATAAACAGGTATGAACTTCATAAAGGACCCCTCTCCCCGTTAAATCAGTAAATGTATGCTTTTCATTTCTCAACAGTTTAACTAAATGTAGCTGTTTCAAACATGGGAGACAACTCCACAGGACAAATGCCATATACATGTAGGGGAGAGAACCAACCTAATACATGCAGTCAGCTGAATTTGATTCAGTTTTGGGGGACTGTGACCTTGACCTCTGACAAATTGATCTCAAAATGTATGGCTCCTCTTTGCCAAGCAAGTAAGGTATACTCAAAGTTTGGTACCAATCCATACCTTGAAACTAGAAATATCGCATGGACAACAAATGTTAATGATTGAATGGACAGAATGCAACATCGCATTACACGACCTCATCTTTTACAGAAATATGAAAATGAGACTTTTAATGATTTCTTGATTTTGGAGTCACAGTGACCTTGATCTTTGACCCACATTTTGGTATGTAACACATGTCCCTCTAATGTATCTCCTGATTTTGGGGTCACAGTGACCATGACCTAAATTTTGGTACACGATACATCGTCTTCTCCCAACGTATCAATGGACACAAAAAAGTCCTGATTTTTATTAATTTCATGATTTTGGAGGTCACAGTGACCTTGACCTACATTTTGTTACGTGGCACATCATGTGCCCCTAATGTATCTGACCTTTGACCTTGATTTTGGGGTCACAGTGACCTTGACCATTGACCTGGATCTAAATTTTGGTACATGACAAAACGGCCCCCCGTAATTTCTCAATGGACTTAAAAAATCATGATTTTTAACAATTTCACGATTTTGGGGTCACAGTGACCTTGACCTTTGACCTACATTTGGTAGGTGACACATCGTGTCCCACTAATGTATCTACTGACAAGAAAATGCTATTTTTAATAATTTCCCAATTTTGGGGTCACAGTGACCTTTGACCTTCGACCTTGACCTAATATTTGGTATGCGACACTTCATTTCCCCCTATAGGATCCACTCACAAAAAATTATAATTTTTTTATGATTTCCTGATTTTTCGGTCCCACTGATCGTTGACCTCGACCTACATTTGGGATGCAACACATCGTTCCCCACTAAGGCATCCACTCACCAAAAATTAGAACTGTAGATAGAAAACTGTCAATGATCAATGATTTCCTGATTTTAGGCAACTGTGACCTTTGACCTCTGACCTCGACCTCAACTTTGATACGCGACACATCGTCTCCACCTAGCGTATCCACTCACAAAAAATTGCAACTGTGGATAGAAAACGTTCACAGATATAGACCAGACACGAGCACTTCAGTGATTTCCTGTTTTTTAGGCCAGTGACCTTTGACCTCGACCTTCATTTTGGTACGCGACACATCGTCTCCCCGTAAGGTATCCACTCACCAAAAATTGGAACTGTAGATAGGAAACTGTCCCAGATATAGACCGGACACGAGCACCGGACAGACGGACGGAAACCGCCATCACATAATACGTCCGCCTTTTTGGCGGGCGTATAAAAACCATCTATAAATATCACCTTCTTATCCTACGGTAATGCTTCAGCATTCTCAGGGGTGTGAAACCACGGGAGGAAATATTCTGCAAATTTCTGTGAAATTTATGATTTCTGAGATCATACATTGCGATCAGGATTTCCATCCAACTGTCGATCCATTCGTCTGTTAACTTTTGCTGGTCTATGTGAGATCTCCAGTTCTGTGTCATGGATTGATACCAAACCATGGGTATACCTTATCCATGGACCTCGGACTCGTGGGTGAAGTATGGAAGCTTGGAAATGCTAAGCCACTTCAACATGCAACGTTCCACTGTTCTGAAAACTATGGATGCATCTGGCGATGATCCAGAATTAAGTTGAAGATAAATGACCTTGACCCATTTATTCTAGGTCAGGCTATTTATTTCCACGTTAATTAAGCAAGTAGTATTTTCTTGTTTGTCTCCTCTTACTTTAATAGCAAATCCTGGGGAATATGTGAGCCCGCAGCCCTTAATTGTTTGATAAAGGAGCCATACGGCCAATAAAAAAACGAACACTAATATGATCGATGTATATCGTGACTTTTGAAAGAGGCGAAGAGGCAAAATGTATTTTAGCTGAAGCAAACTGCATTTGCTTCGGCTTTTTTCTGAATTGTGAGGTGTGTTGGATTCCTTAGCATGAAGTCATTGAACCATATGAAATGACACGGAACTTGTTTTAATTTTTCAAGCTTTATTTCACTGCTATAAATTCCATAAGCAGGTGACATTTGTACAAATGTAATTTACCTAGAAACATGTAAAATAGACCATTTTAATCGTTCATTGAAGAGGAGTAGTTTTACAGCTGTCACGATATCAACCATTATCATCTTGACTATAAGCAAATCATAGAAATACAAGGCCATTAATATCACTGTAACACCTCTGAGGGCCAATATGGCAGTCGGTACATGACCCCATTATCAGCGTTTACACCAGTAAAACTCTGGGGGAAAGATAAATCTTGAACAGAAATAATTTGTTTCTCTATGAAAACCGAGTCAACGAATAACTTTTGATCACAAGAAGTATCCTGAAAACTAGTCGGTTACACTTCAGATGGAAAAATATTGAAAAAGATTATCGAGTGGACGAATGTGAGAAATTAATGTACAAGTACAAAACTATTACATGACAACCTGTGGAGTCCGAGCATCAGTTTCCATGCTAACCTATTTGAGTTACCCTAACTGTTGTCAAGGTAACCTATACAGGTTAATGCACATTCAGATACATGTTAAAACAAGGGTTTTAGGTAACCCATTTGTCATCAAACCCATTTCACCATGACTTCATTTGGTCCTGTCAGGTTATAACATTAAATATTTAAAAAGAAAAATGAAACTAAGTGCACAGGCACTGGACAAGTGTAGCTAGGGTTCTGTGGCCACTTTCATCAAACTTTGCTTTTTGTTTTCCAGCCTCCATGCAAAAATTCTTGCATACTGTACTAACTTAATTTGATCAAAGTGTCTCCAGGGTCACCTCACCACATTTTAAATTTGAACAGGGAGTTCAAACAGGAAGAACTTCAAGAGATATATTATTACATAAAATGTGCAGGAATCCAAAGTAAGGGCTGTTCCAGAAAAAATGTACATGGGGTGGGGGGAATACAACTTTTTCTGACCCCAACCATACAATTTATCCGATCTCCATAATGTTAAATAACTAACTCCCACCATGTATATACCATAAAACTGAATATTTGCCCCATCCCATGGACCGGTACCCCATTTTTCCTGGAACAGCCCTATGCAAGTGTTTTAAGACATACATGTATGCAATGTTCCCCATCACCAGTCATCCTGGACATGACAAAGAAGAATATCTAATGGTTACTGCCATATATACCAGAATTCACACAAATTAACGGAGTTGAATGAAGAGAAATTTGTGATGTCCACTTATCACACAAACCTAAACCAAAGAAATCTCACTGATCACAGATGTAAATGATAAATATTTTACATTTAAATGTAGTAGTGGAAGAAAACAAAACAAAGGTCACACTCAACTGCCCTCTGGTTTGCATTTTCACAATCATATTTTCACTGAAAACAAAAAATAGCCATATCCGTTCTCTTTTTAACACTTAGAATTGAATGAAGAGAACGTAACTTGTAGGCCTAGGTTTGTTTCTTGCATGATGCACATGAGTTTAATCGCACAGACACCCCAATGACAAGATGCACATGTAGGACCATTATTATTTTCTTTGTACAGCATACATGCACATCAGATTGTGGACAGTTTTTACTTTCTTCAAACTTCTACCTTCACCTCATTTTCTGGTGTACATGTGGACCTATACAGTCCATAACATTAAACGGTCCATCCATGTTTTTGGTCTCTCTTTCAAGGCCTGTGCCATCATCCATACTTCTGAATTCACAAAGAAATATTCTACATCCACCTCCGCTAACCTTTACAAATTGGCTCGATTTTCTTCAAATTTTTCTCCAGAGCCAATGAAAATCCTGGGTTCCTTTTTGAATATTCAAATTGACCAATCAGGGACTTCAAACCTGGAAGCTATCCCACGCTGCACTGTTTCTCTGATGAGGATATACCCATCCACCCATGTCTTGGCAAAACAGGCATTCATTATTTTCGAAACAGATTCGACCCAAGACACTAAAACACAGTGTCAAATTTTGGTTGTCTGCATTTCATAAAACTTGCCTAAAAGCAAGCACTTTGGTTCATAGCCGACAACGAATCATGATATTTCAATGTTGATCACAACAGTCAATCCATCAATCTTCTGCTCGATACATTAAATGATCACAGGCCATGCTGTTTCTGGGTTTCTTGAGACACCTCTGCAGTCCATGAATATTGAATGATATCCTTCAACATAATTTGATAATATAAGCATTCTGCATAATGCCTTCTGCGACATGACACAGGCCAAACATGCAGTTTTGCACCAGGCCAACAGCATGTGCAAGGTCTCAAAAACTTGGAACTCACAGGCACAAATTCAGTTTTGTGGTCATCACCACTCCCAGATACTGCTCATGTCAGACCACCACTCTCAAACATGTTGAACTGAACGGATATCTGCAAACTATATTCCAACGCAGAGTCCTCTACCCAATAATGTACATCAGCAAATACACATCATACATTTGACTATGCAAATTATGATACCACTATACACTTCTTGGTTATTTTATATGAGCCGTGTATAGTGGCTGTGGAGATCGGATATTAGTGAGTATATCAATAGTTGAGGAATGCAAAATACCAAAGTAGTAAGAATATAGGAATATATAAAGATACAAGGTATTTATATACATGTACACTGCCGAAATATGCCATTATACTTTATCAAGGAAAAATTTCTCAATTTAAGTTATATTTACTACATGTAGCTTCAGAAAATTTCTGTCGAGAGTGAGAAGATAAAGGACCTGGTGCATTTTAGCGAGCTTTTGCCCCCCTTGAGGTGCGGTGCCCGAAATGAAATATTACATATGAATTAAAATTTTCAGTTATCGTAGAAAACCCATCTCTTGTATGCTCAGAGGAATTATATGGGGCACTGGGTCTTCAGGTTCTTCATTAAGAAGACCAGGAAGTTGTGGATTTGTGTAAAATCGTCAATTCTAAGATGAAAACAGTGTCTTTTTCTCTCTGTAAGCCGTCATGCCTGTCCAGAACCAAAATAAATTTTACACAAAAATATTCGTAGTATTTATGGGTAGAAGTTTTGTCCAAAGATCATATTAGTCCAGGGGTATGTACTGGCTGTATATGTTTACGAAGAAAAAGGAGTGCTGTTATCACCTCAAAATCGATTATTTTACACAAATCCACTACAGTACTTGAACGTCCTCTCAACGACCTCCGAAGACCCATGCGCCATATTTACTCTGAGGGCTGTTCCATTTAAAAAGGTATAGGAGGGGTGGGAGGCACTCAATATATTATTCTATGGGTCATAGGAAGAAATTCCCTTCAATCTATATTACAACATCGGGAAGGCCAATAAAATTTCTATGGGTGGTGGGGTATAATTCAAAGCTGCCTTCCGCCCCTCCCATACCTTTTTAAATGGAACAGCCCTGAGCATACAATAAGGTAGTGGTTTCTCTGATAACATGAAGTTCTCTATCGTTCATTCCTGGCACTCGATCCGCACATCATGGGGGCCAAAATCTCGCTAGAATGTGCCAGGTCCTTGCTTGCTTCTGAAAATTTTCTTAAACATTACAGGTATCTGGACTCCCAAACCATGTTTAATTTAGCAAATAAATACCACTTAATTTGAGAAATATTTCTTTCATTAACTGTGGCATTATGGCAGCATGTGGTTATAAACTGTACATTCATTGACCTTTACACAAAGATCTATAAACAACAACAATTTGTGCATTATTAATACCGGTAGTGACATTTCTTGAAACTATACCAGTACATATACAAACACATGAAACTTGACAAAAAACAACACAACAGGCCTATAAAGTGAACTTGGACAATGTGAAAGTTTTCGCTTCTAAACAAAGCACTCAACTGTGAGATCTTGGAGTGATATGGATTTCTT
>JAVTVY010011257.1:0-50858 GCA_036873755.1 Hanleya hanleyi | reverse complement strand
GTACGTACAATATTTTATCGTACTAAACAAAAATGGCTGTATTTGTAATTAGAAACTCATGTTATACAACAAACAGATACATCGTCATTACATCTCGATTTATCTACGCAAACAACATCATAAGAGTCTAAACAGTAAATGCAGCGATGACCAATACTGGTAAAATTCGCAGTTCTTATACTGGAAATATTTATCGGTTTCGTACGCACATTTAAAGCGTTTTGAACACTTTTCAACCAAGGGATTTTTAACTACTTTCATTTTATATATAGAAAATTTAATAATAGAAATACAGTAGTTGAGTGGCTGATTTCTGGGTTGCAAAAGACCAAGTATAACTTTTTCTGGAGAAAATATAATTGGAACAACCGCCGAAACGAACTAATTTTCCAGTAAACTCCACCGAGGGTAGATATGTTCACATTCCCAAAAGAGATGAATAATAGTCTCTGGAACTTTGCTACAAAATGTACATAAGTTTGATATATCAGGGTAAAGTTTATGTGCAAAAATGTTGGTAGTCAATATTCGGTTAATAATTCTGTATCGAAACCATTTATATTTCACATCTCTTTGTTACATTATTATTCCATATATACCACTCCGAATTACTATAATTTTTTTCAAGAACTGTTTAGTAAAGTAAATCTAAAGGTCAAGAGATTTCTATATAACATTTTACAGCCTTTTTTCCCACTTATTAATAGTGAAATAGGGGGCAGTATCAACGGTATCATATATTGTTTCTGTAATAGTCCAAATCTCATGTTGTTTGCTGCTTTCCGTACTGCTTGAGTAGTATATAAAACTGATATTGACGCAACTTGACCTTGGACCTAAAAAATTTGCATATTGGGGAGAAAAAACTACCTCCGAACACAGAAGAGTTTCAATTTTTACAGGTCACTGCGCAGGTCAAGTGGTTGCCATGGTGACGTCACTTCCGGTCACGTGACCTTTGGGGTATGTATTCTTCCGCGGTGAAGCCGTCGGCGGTGATGCATTCGCGGGAAAAAGACTCCGTGGACAGAAAAAGTAGTCCCAAATACGCGGAGAACTGAGGGAAATTCTCCGGCAATCTTCGGGACATTTTGGGAGCGAGAGGGCCCCCTAGTGGACCGATTGGGTTGTGTGAGGTGTCAAAGTGAAGCAGCGCTCCTCCAGGGCGATCAAGTCATTGGCGGGTGTATGTAAAATTAGGATTTGTCCCGAAAACATAAAAAGCGGAACAAGGACTTTACCCCTAAAATAGGGCCTGATTCGCACATTTGCATCTGTACGGGAAAATGCCCATATGGGTATAAGAGTGGTCATTTTGTTGTGGATTTTACTATGGGTTGTGGGGCCTTATTTTTCACGTCTCACCACGTAGAACACATGGGCGGGTTCCCGAAGCTGAGCGGTGAAATTTTTCGAAAAGTTCGCGGAGGTATGGATAGGCCTATAGGCCTAATGGCTCAGTGGATAGGTCCATACTTGGCAATTCACACATGTTCATTGCGATATGGGTTGTGGGATCTTGTTTCTCACGTCTCACCACGTAGAACACGATGGGCGGGGTCCCGAAGCTAAGCGGTGATTTTTTCTAAAAAGTCACTGCGCGCATGCGTAGTGGGTAAATGGTGCTGGGTGGCCGTTTTGGGGTCTAGGTGAGCCCTTAGTGGTCCGATGGTGTCGCAAGAGGTTTTATTTTGAAGCTCTCGTAGAGGAGCATCCGACTGAACTAATGTATCGTCCGTTTTCAATATTCTGCGCATGCGCAGTCTGGTCGTAATATAGAAAGGAGGCATTTTGGGGGTGCGTGGGGATGTGTTTGGGATAGAGATAGACCACTATTGATCCAAATGGTTCGTGGGAGGTGTCAAAGCTTTTGTGGGGCGGAGCCAGAATACAGGACATATATGGTACAATACAGGACAGATATTGTATAACACAGGACAGATATTGTATAACATAGGAGAGATATGGTATGATACAGCACAGATATGGTATAATACAAGACATATATTGTAAAATACAGCACAGATAATACAGGACAGATATTGTATAATACAGGACAGATATTGAATAATACAGGACATATATTGTATAATACAGGACGGATATTGAATAATACAGGACAGATATTGTATATTACAAGACATATATTGTAGCATCCGGATGTAAAACAATGAAAACCCCGGATGTAAGATGAGGTCCCGGATGTAAAACAAAGGTCCCCGGATATAACTGGTCATACATACTTAGGTTATTATTATGGACAACAAACATATAGTCTGATATGTAATTTCTTACAATTAAGAAAAATTCAAAACGATAAATGTGTGAAGTAGTAGCCAGATAAACTGACTAACGCCACATCACCGCGATGTATATATTATCAGGATACTGTGCTGTTCCCGCAAGAGTACAAGTACATGGACAAGAAAAATGTAAATTGGTAGAGTATATGTATATGGACAGATTACATGTACAGGCACATAGTACATGTATAGGCACATAGTACATGTACTTTCGCTACTACTTGTACTGATGACGTCACCGATGACGTCAAAGATGCTGTGGACATCCATCAAATCGGGGTCTACACTCCGAGAGCTAGAAAATGACACCTCCCACGGCGCATTCGGACCAATAGTGGTCCATCTCGACCCCCCCAAACACACCCCCACGCACCCCCAAAATGCCTGCTTTCTATACTACGGCAAGACTGCGCATGCGCAGAATATTGAAAGCGGAAGATGCATTAGCCCAGTCGGATGCTCCTCCACGAGAGTTTTAAAATAAGACCTCGTACGACACCATCGGACCACTTGGGGCTCACCTAGACCCCAGAACAGCCACCCAGCACTATTTACCCACTATGCATGCGCGCAGGGGCTTTTTTGAAAAATTTCACCGCTTAGCTCCGAGACCCTGCCCGTCGTGTTTTACGTGGTGAGACGAAGAAAGCAAGACACCACAACCCATAGTAAAATCCACAAAAAATGACCACCCCTATACACATACAGGCATTTTCCCGTACAGATGCAAATGTGCGAATCAGGCACGATTTTAGGGGTAAAGTTCCACTTTTTATATTTTCGGAGACAAATCCTCAATTTACATGCATCCACCCATGACTTGATAGGCAGGCCCGATAAGCCGGAGACCGACATTAGCCCTTTTGGACATCGTTGATAGGAGTTTTCCCCTATTGTAGGGGTAAAATCTGTGTTCCGTTTTTTGTATTTTTGGGACAAATCCTAATTTTACATACACCCACAAACTGGTTGATCGCCCTGGAGGAGCGCTTCACTTTGACACCTCAATCGGTCCGCTAGGGGCCCCTCTCCCCCCAAAATGCCCCGGTGATTGCCGAAGATTGCCGGAGAATTTCCCCCAGACTATTTTTCTGTACGCGGAGGCTTTTTCCCGCGACCGCATAACCGCGGCGGAATACATGCCCCAAACGTCACGTGACCGGAAATGAAGTCACCATGGCAACCACTTGACCTGCGCAGTGACCTGCAAAAATCGGAACTCTCCTGTGTTCGGAGGTAGTCTTTCTCCCCACTATGCACATTTTTTAGGTCAACGGTCAAGTTTGCGGTAATATCAGTTTTGTATACTACTTGCCTGACATACTGATATTTATTCCAGAAAATGGGCTGCGCATTTATAAATGGACTGAAAAGAGTCAAATGACAAAAAAAATCCGTTATTATCTAAAATATCATTTACAAACCGCACGCCTTTTCCATCCCAGTGACCTAAATGTAGAGCTTTATTATCAATCTTAATTTTTTCATTGTAATATTTCATTCGAGAAAGTTTGACAGTCCTCTAGTTTTATTTGAAATTCTGTCCAGGCTAGAACGCGTGTCCCTCCAAAATACGTTTTCCATCGTTGGTATAATATTAGTTCTTAAGAATGCTGAACCAACTCCTATTGGGTCTATATTCTTTGGCATATACATTTTCAAAATATTACCCCACTTGGAATTATCAGCTTGTAATATCCTAATCCACGATATATTTTGTGCCTGGATTACATATTAACAATAGGATTATATAAACCGCCATGTTCAAGTGGTTTAACAGAAATTTTTCTCAAAAATTTATCAGGTTTCGAGTTCCAAACAAATTCAAAACAGCGTTTCTGGAATTCATTTATAAGTGGTTCGGGTGGGTTTGGAAGAGAGGAAAATAGATGGTTGAGTTTCGGCAACAACAAGCCAAATGACATTTCGTCCCAGTGGAGTCAATCCTATTTTGGACCATATCTTTATGAGTATGACAATATCTTTTAATTCATCTTTGTATTTGTTCAAATTGTTTGTAAACAAAAGACCTAATAGCTTAAAGTCACCTTGTGACCAGTCTAAATTCCATTTAGTACGAAACCACTGAGAAAATGTTGGTGCTTGGCATAAAACTGCAATTTAAAACCAGTCATTTTAGATTTATTTCTCACGCTTCTCTACTAATTTTCGGCCAATTTCAAGGCACCCCCTCGTAATTATTGAGGGTGGAGAGACGAAGTAGTCCTTGGTCTCCGCTCTTTGAGACATTCCGTTCTTTGTGTAATGCGGGGGTATAGGGGGAGAGGCAAATCTTAATAAATTAATATCCTATCAACGTTCTCCAACAATTGAATATTAATAAGCGTCAATCCTTCCCCCTCCGTGTCATTAATCAAAGATTTTTTTTTTATATATTCATAATGGCATTCCTTGAATCAACTCAGTGTCGCTTTCTTGTACAGAATTTTTCTTAGTATGCATGGCGCTGATACTCATTTTGACCGCCATGAAATCTTGTACCGACAAATACCGTGAACACAAAGCTAGGAAAAAAATGTCTCGTTTTTATGGTGGCCGAGAGGGGCCATCGTCACTTCGCCATCGTGCCATAAGGCGATAGAGCGATAGAGCGATGGCGATAGAGCGATAGAGCGATGGCGATAGAGCGATAGAGCGATAGAGCGATGGCGATAGAGCGATAGAGCGATGGCGATAGAGCGATAGAGCGATAGAGCGATGGCGATAGAGCGATAGAGCGATGGCGATAGAGCGATAGAGCGATGGCGATAGAGCGATAGAGCGATAGAGCGATGGCGATAGAACGATAGAGCGATGGCGATAGAGCGATAGAGCGATGGCGATAGAGCGATAGAGCGATGGCGATAGAGCGATAGAGCGATGGCGATAGAGCGATAGAGCGATGGCGATAGAGCGATAGAGCGATGGCGATAGAGCGATGGCGATGGAGCGATAGAGCGATGGCGATAGAGCGATAGAGCGATGGCGATAGAGCGATAGAGCGATGGCGATAGAGCGAAGTACATGACTGCGCATGACTACACCAAAATGAGACAAGTCGACATTTTTGCCTACCTTTGTGTTCACGGTATTTGTCGGTACAAGATTTTCATGCCGGTCAAAATGAATATCAACGCCATGCATACTAAGAAAAATTCTGTACAAGAAAGCGACTCTGAGTTGATTCAAGGAATGCCATTATGAATATATAAAAAAAATATCTTTGATTAATGACACGGAGGGGGAAGGATTGACGCTTATTAATATTCAATTGTTGGAGAACGTTGATAGGATATTAATTTATTAAGATTTGCCTCTCCCCCTATACCCCCGCATTGCACAAAGAACGGAATGTCTCAAAGAGCTACCAAGGACTACTTCGTCTCTCCACCCTCAATAATTACGAGGGGGTGTCTTGAAATGGGCCGAAAATTAGTAGAGAAGCGTGAGAAATAAATCTAAAATGGCTGGTTTTTAAATTGCAGTTTTATGCCAAGTACCAACATTTTCTCAGTGGTTTCGTACTAAATGGAATTTAGACTGGTCACAAGGTGACTTTAAGCTATTAGGTCTTGTGTTTACAAACAATTTGGCCGAAAAGGTTGAAAAAATACAAAGATGAATTAAAAGATACTGTCATACTCATAAAGATATGGTCCAAAATAGGATTGACTCCACTAGGACGAAATGTCATTTGGCGTGTTGTTGCCGAAACTCAACCATCTATTTTCCTCTCTTCCAAACCCACCCGAACCACTTATAAATGAACTCCAGAAACGCTGTTTTGAATTTGTTTGGAACTCGAAACCTGATAAATTTTTGAGAAAAATTTCTGTTAAACCACTTGAACATGGCGGTTTATATAATCCTATTGTTAATATGTAATCCAGGCACAAAATATATCGTGGATTAGGATATTACAAGCTGATAATTCCAAGTGGGGTAATATTTTGAAAATGTATATGCCAAAGAATATAGACCCAATAGGAGTTGGTTCAGCATTCTTAAGAACTAATATTATACCAACGATGGAAAATTTTGGAGGGACAGGCTTCTAGCCTGGACAGAATTTCAAATAAAACTAGAGGACTGTCAAACTTTCTCGAATGAAATGTTACAATGAAAAAAAATTAAGATTGATAATAAAGCTCTACATTTAGGTCACTGGGATGGAAAAGGCGTGCGGTTTGTAAATGATATTTTAGATAATAACGAAATTTTTTTGTCATCTGACTCTCTTCAGTCCATTTATAAATGCGCAGCCCATTTTCTGGAATAATTATCAGTATGTCAGGCAAGTAGTATATAAAACTGATATTAACGCAACTTGACCTTTGACCTAAAAAAATTGCATAGTGGGGAGAAAAACTACCTCCGAACACAGGAGAGTTCCAATTTTTGCAGGTCAAGTGGTTGCCATGGTGACGTCATTTCCGGTCACGTGACGTTTGGGGCATGTATTCCGCCGCGGTTATGCGGTCGCGGGAAAAAGCCTCCGCGTACAGAAAAATAGTCTGGGGGAAATTCTCCGGCAATCTTCGGCAATCACCGGGGCATTTTGGGGGGAGAGGGGCCCCTAGCGGACCGATTGGGTCGAGTGAGGCGTCAAAGTGAAGCGCTCCTCCAGGGCGATCAACCAGTGGGTGGGTGTATGTAAAATTAGGATTTGTCCCAAAAATACAAAAAGCGAAACACAGATTTTACCCCTACAATAGGGGGAAACTCCCATCAACGATGTCCAAAAGGGCTAATGCCGGTCTCCGGCTTATCGGGCCTGCCTATCAAGTCATGGGTGGATGCATGTACATTGAAGATTTGTCTCCGAAAATATAAAAAGTGGAACTTTACCCATAAAATCGTGCCTGATTCGCAGATTTGTATCTGTACGGGAAAATTCCTGTATGTGTATAGGGGTGGTCATTTTTGTGTATTTTACTATGGGTTGTGGTGTCTTGTTTTCTTCGTCTCACTACGTAAAACACGACGGGCAGGGTCTCGGAGCTAAGCGGTGAAATTTTTCGAAAAAGTCCCTGCGCGCATGCGTAGTGGGTAAATAGTGCTGGGTGGCTGTTTTGGGGCCTAGATGAGCCCCAAATGGTCCGATGGTGTCGTACTAGGTCTTATTTTAAAACTCTCGTGGAGGAGCATCCGACTGGGCTAATGCATCGTCCGCTTTCAATATTCTGCGCATTTGCAGTCTTGCCGTGTTATAGAAAGCAGGCATTTTGTGGGTGCGTGGGAGAGTGCTTGGGATAGAGATGGACCACTATTGGTCCAAATGGGTCGTGGGAGGGGTCAAAGTGAAGCTTCTGTGGGGTAGAGCCAGAATGGCGTGCTTTTTATTGCAAGTCGCGTCAATCTGCGCATGCGCAGCTGGGTGTAGTAAGTAAAGTGGTCATTTTGGGGATGCGTGGGGGTGTGTTTGGGGTAGAGATGGAGCACTATTTGTCCGAATGCGCCGTGGGAGGTGTCATTTTCTAGCTCTCGGGGTGTAGACCCCGATTTGATGGATGTCCACAGCATCTATGACGTCATCGGTGACGTCATCAGTACAAGTAGTAGCGAAAGTACATGTACTATGTGCCTATACATGTACTATGTGCCGGTACATGTAATCTGTCCATATACATATACTCTACCGATTTACATTTTTCTTGTCCATGTACTTGTACTCTTGCGGGAACAGCACAGTATCCTGATAATATATACATCGCGGTGATGTGGCGTTAGTCAGATATCTGGCTACTACTTCACACATTTATCGTTTTGAATTTTTCTCAGACTGTATGTTTGTTGTCCATAATAATAACATAATTATGTATGACCAGACTGTATCTATGTTGTCCATAATAATAACCTAAGTATGTATGACCAGTTATATCCGGGGACCTTTGTTTTACATCCGCGACCTCATCTTACATCCGGGGTTTTCATTGTTTTACATCCGGGACTGTGGTTTTACATCCGGATGCTACAATATATGTCTTGTATTATACATTATATGTCTTGTATTATACAATATCTGTCCTGTATTATTCAATATCCGTCCTGTATTATACAATATATGTCCTGTATTATTCAATATCTGTCCTGTATTATACAATATCTGTCCTGTATTATCTGTGCTGTATTTTACAATATATGTCTTGTATTATACCATATCTGTGCTGTATCATACCATATCTCTCCTATGCTATACAATATCTGTCCTGTGCTATACAATATCTGTCCTGTATTGTACCATATATGTCCTGTATTCTGACTCCACCCCACAAAAGCTTCACTTTGACACCTCCCACGAACCATTTGGACCAATAGTGGTCTATCTCTATCCCAAACACATCCCCACGCACCCCCAAAATGCCTCCTTTCTATATTACGACCAGACTGCGCATGCGCAGAATATTGAAAACGGACGATACATTAGTTCAGTCGGATGCTCCTCTACGAGAGCTTCAAAATAAAACCTCTTGCGACACCATCGGACCACTAAGGGCTCACCTGGACCCCAAAACGGCCACCCAGCACCCAGCATGCGCGCAGTGACTTTTTAAAAAAATTCACCGCTTAGCTTCGGGACCCCGCCCATCGTGTTCTACGTGGTGAGACGTGAGAAACAAGATCCCACAACCCATATCGCAATGAACATGTGTAAATTGCCAAGTATGGACCTATCCACTGAGCCATTAGGCCTATAGGCCTATCCATACCTCCGTGAACTTTTCGAAAAATTTCACCGCTTAGCTTCGAGAACCCGCCCATGTGTTCTACGTGGTGAGACGTGAAAAACAAGGCCCCACAACCCATAGTAAAATCCACAAAAAAATGACCACTCTTATACCCATATAGGCATTTTCCCGTACAGATGCAAATGTGCGAATCAGGCCCTATTTTAGGGGTAAAGTCTTTGTTCCGCTTTTTATGTTTTCGGGACAAATCCTAATTTTACATACACCCACCAATGACTTGATCGCCCTGGAGGAGCGCTTCACTTTGACACCTCACTCAACCCAATCGGTCCACTAGGGGCCCCTCTCGCTCCCAAAATGTCCCGAAGATTGCCGGAGAATTTCCCTCAGCTCTCCGCGTATTTGGGACTACTTTTTCTGTCCACGGAGGCTTTTTCCCGCGACTGCATCACCGCCGACGGCTTCACCGCAGAAGAATACATGCCCCAAAGGTCACGTGACCGGAAGTGACGTCACCATGGCAACCACTTGACCTGCGCAGTGACCTGTAAAAATTGGAACTCTTCTGTGTTCGGAGGTAGTTTTTTCTCCCCAATATGCAATTTTTTTAGGTCCAAGGTCAAGTTGCGGCAATATCAGTTTTATATACTACTCAAGCAGTACGGAAAGCAGCAAACAACCTGAGATTTGGACTATTACAGAGTGATACCGTTGATACTGGCCCCTATTTCACTATTAATAAGTGGAAAAAATGGGCGTAAAGTGTTATATAGAAATCTCTTGACCTTTAGATTTACTTTACTAAACAGTTTTTGAACAAAATTATAGTGATTCGGAGTGGTATATATGGAATAATAATGTAACAAAGAGATGTGAAATATAAATGGTCTCGATACAGAATTATTAACCGAATATTGACTACCAACATTTTTGCACATAAACTTCACCCTGATATATCTAACTTATGTACATTTTGTAGCAAAGTTCCAGAGACTATTATTCATCTCTTTTGGGAATGTGAACACATCTACCCTTGGTGGAGTTTACTGGAAAATTGGTTCGCTTCGGCGGTTGTTCCAATTATATTTTCTCCAGAAAAAGTTATACTTGGTCTTTTACAACCCAGAAATCAGCCACTCAACTACTGTATTTCTATTATTAAATTTTCTATATATAAAATGAAGGTAGTTAAAAATCCCTTGGTTGAAAAGTGTTCAAAACGCTTTAAATGTGCGTACGAAACCGATAAATATTTCCAGTATAAGAACTGCGAATGGCGCTTGTTTTACCAGTATTGATCATCGCTGCATTTACTGTTTAGACTCTTATGATGTTGTTTGCGTAGATAAATCGAGGTGTAATGACGATGTATCTGTTTGTTGTATAACATGAGTTTCTAATTACAAATACAGCCATTTTTGTTTAGTACGATAAAATATTGTATGTACAATGTGTATTATCTAACAAAACCAAATAAGATATAAAACAAAATCAGTGTTTGTTCTATGCGATTTAGTGTTAAGTCCAGCCATGATCAGCACAATCTTAACGAATTATCAGTTTCATATGACATCCGCCTTTCTTTTTCGATAAAAACGCGGAAATGGCCGCGTTCGGCACCCACAACTTCAAATAATTCAACTTACGCCTCGACGGACGAATTGGTCTTTTCTTTCAGTGGAGTTAGAAGTTGAATTTGACGAAAAATTACAAGACTATGGGTAAATCAGATCACCAATATTTTAGAGGGGGGGGGGGGAGAGTGACCTCTTCTATTTCGATTCTACGTTGATTTTTTAACAAGCGTTGATCAGCATTAATTACAAAACTTGATTTCAAATGTTCCAAATGTATATGTTCACCAGACAGCGAATATCACTGCTTTATTTATTAGATTCTTATGTCGATCTTTTAGCCAATGTTTATTATTTTAGCCCATATACAATAAAACTTATCGGTCTATCTTCCTGTGTTATCTGTGTAATCTTTGTGGTATGCCGCTGGCCACCATACGTTTTGGTGTAGTCATGCGCAATCATGTACTTCGCTCTATCGCCATCGCTCTATCGCTCTATCGCCATCGCTCTATCGCTCTATCGCCATCGCTCTATCGCTCTATCGCCATCGCTCTATCGCTCTATCGCCATCGCTCTATCGCTCTATCGCCATCGCTCTATCGCTCTATCGCCATCGCTCTATCGCCATCGCTCTATCGCCATCGCTCTATCGCCATCGCTCTATCGCTCTATCGCCGCTCTATCGCTCTATCGCTCTATCGCCATCGCTCTATCGCTCTATCGCCATCGCTCTATCGCTCTATCGCCCTATGGCACGATGGCGAAGTGACGATGGCCCCTCTCGGCCACCATAGTTAACAGTTTTCTTGATTGGAAAATCCAAGCGATCGATTTGATAATGCAAGTAAATCCCGCACAACTGTGATTTTCGGTGTTAAGAAAGAGAAACTAAAGGCTACAGCAAACTTGGCGTTGTCTGGTAAATTACCTATATGTTCGACCGTTAACTGCAGTACTCAATTCTGCTATGGTTTTCTCTTCGATAACTTAAGTTCCCTGTTAGAAAACTTAGGTTTTCCGTTCGATAACTCAGTTTCTGATTATTTAGACAAATGACCTTCCGAATACATAGATGACCTGGGAAGTTAAAGTGACAGCCAGGATGAGCTACTTGAATGGAATGACAGTCCTGTACTCTTAAGGATTAGGTTGAACATTTGTTCATCGTAATAAACTAATGAAAAGTTTTGCTTTCGCCATTAGGAACATATTACATACTCTGTCGGAATTCCACTCTGCTGAAGGCTTGCCTTTCTTAAATCGATAAAATTGCGTTAAAAAATTGACTACTCGGAAAAAGGAAAGGGCTTGAGAGCTCACGTGTGATAGGATCAATATATCGATTGACTTTGGCGAGATTAAAATGAAACGAAGATACAATTTCTGGAATCAAAGAAGACAGCCCGAAGTAATCAAGATCAATACGCATTACGGTGTTGATTTTATCAGTCATCAACGTGCCAGGATACACATGGTGTTCATAATAATGCAGAATAGAGGAAATATACCATCTTAGTATTCAATACGAGCATAGCCATTTTCAGCCGTACTGTGATTGGCGTTTCAAATGAGGGTAGCACAAATGTTGTATATGTATACTGGAAGATTTCACAAGATCATCGTTTCAGCTAATCAGTTTCACTGTTCGCAATTCCATTAAAATTTCCACATTTATTCTTGGAAACACATGTATCAACAAGTATTCTGGTCTCTAGGAAATTTAATCTGACGAAACGAGCAACCTGTGCGATTGGGATCATCGGACAATGTTAACATCCTGGTAGCCCTCGATTAACATCGACTGTTCACCTTATTCTTCTTTGTTCTCTCCAATCCTGCCATATTAAATATGTTTTTCAAGTAATCCAGCGTTCAGCGAAACAAGACCGTCGTCGCCATACACACAACTTATGTGCAATTTTCTCTCATGGTGGCTTTGCGAGAAGCACACGCAATAGTTTTAATGAGAGTTTGCGGTTGGCTGAGGGGACGGTAGTGAATAGTGTTTGAGGAAAGATTGGAGGAAACAGCTGTGTATTTTCGTTGTGGTTTTGTAGGGTGCGTCTCCTGACTCATTGAAACAGGACTCTTATTACATTCATCAGTATTATATCTAGAGTCAACGGGTCATCCGTATTATATGTGGGACACAATACCCAATCACAAATTTCGATTTAAACAATAAAAACATATCATAGAAGCAGAAGAAATAAGAAATCCAGATTCAAAGATAGTTACGGCGGGCTTTACACGTTAATTTCTCTGGGTATTCTGGCATTTACCAGGTTACCCCATGTTAAGGCCTTTACTCCATCAGACGTCCACGATCTTCATCTATTAACATCAGATGAGTTGTTTGAGCTGATATGTCATCACGGCTCCCGAGCTAGCGTATCTGATTACGCTTAAGCCGGTGCTAGGTGCCGTGTGGGTACTTCATAGTCTCCATATAAACAGCTGCAATAAAAGCGCAGCTTAGATACTAAGGCTACGTCCGAGAATCCTACGTATTCTCGGGTCTGAATGTTAGGTGCCGAGGGATGCATTTTTGTAGAGTCATATGGTTGCTTTTTAGTCGCCTATCATATAAGACACGCCAGTTATTACTTATGATAAACTTTGGTTACAGCCGTTTCAGAAGTGGATGCTGACGTAACAAAATCCACGTTAATCTTCGAAATAAATTGAGTGATAAGATGACTAGATAAAAAAGAAAATGCTATTTCCAGACACCAGCAATAGAAATACAGAGGGCCTGCTTAATGGACTCAAGGGGCATTGGAAGGAATTCGTGATGAAATACATGGGCAGCAAATCTTGCCAGAAATATTACACTCAAGGATAACGACGAGTAACAGATGTTTTTTTTTATTAGGCTATTCTTATATAATTTCCAAGATTATGGATCGTTAGTGACGAAACTTTGCATCAGAGAGCTGTTCCTCAGAACGATTTTTTCTGTTTTTCGATGCTTCCATGTGCGCGTTTCGAACATTGACAAATTAACAGTGGCATTATTATTTGAACACTTCCGAATCAAATCATGTTACCATTTATGATGCAATTACAATTGATTAGATTAGTTTTGAGAAGCCTGCTTATTCCTATATTGTATATTTCAGTTTATACAGTTAAAAAGATGTTTCAGATAAACCCACATCTCAACAGAGATAAAACACAGAATTGAAAGGTTCGACAAATAGGAATCCAGGGCATTTCCCCCAGTGGACATTTCCCCCAGCGGACATTTCCCCCATGGACATTTCTCCCAGTGGGCATTTCCCCCAGTGGACATTTCCCCCAGTGGACATTTCCCCCACCCTATATTTTTAGGTTATTTTGAACATAGTTTTTAAATAATTTGACAAAAACACACTTGTTTTAAATATTTTTTATTTTCTATAAAAAGGATATAAGGATTTCCACATATGTTTTACGATAAATAAGTGAAATAGTGATAAGATATTATACATATACACAGTATATAGCAGTATTATACAGTGTTATAGCACATTTTAAGACAATATTATTATAATATAACACATATTTTTACAATAAGTTATACGAGAAAGCACATATATTATATAGCACATTTTAAAACGATATAATGCATTGGATCACATAGTGGTACAACATGATATTCATATACATGGTGTATATTTAAAAATTTTAAGAAAACATTATATCACCTATAGTGGTAAAATAAAAGATGTATTTTTAAACAATATAATTTTTTCTTTTTTTTTTCTTTGATAGGCATTTAGAAGTCGGCGTATATAACACAAGGCTATTCTATGGATAACAACTTCTTTATTGCTGTGGAGCTGACGTTTCGTTGGAGATACTTTCAACTTTTTCAAAGCTAACGTATATTGATGGTCAGCTCCACAGCAATAAAGAAGTTGTTATCCATAGAATAGCCTTGTGTAATATAATTTTTTTCTATTTTTTACATCAGTTTTCACTTTAGTTCAATTTTATTCTAATCAAATGGCTTCGTGACACCGATCTACGAACAGTTAATGTTATGCTATATGCCATGTATACATCTTTTATATTGTTTTAAAATGTGCTACGAGACTGTATAATACTGCTATATACTGTGTATGTGTATATCTTATCACTATACGACTCATTAATCGCAAAACATATGTGGAAATCCTTACATCCTTATATATAGAAAATTAAAAAAAATACATATAAAAATTGTGTTATTGCCAAATTATTTAAAACTATGTTCAAAATAACCTAAAAATATAGGGTGGGGGAAATGTCCACTGGGGGAAATGCCCGCTGGGGAAAATGTCCGTACACCGACAATTAGCGCTTGTGACATTTTATTATGTCACTTCCGACGGTGTGCCGCTCGGGTGGAAATCCTCTCCGAAATCTGACTGGTGGCTCTGGTATTATGTCCCTGTGAGGTAGTTGAGTATATATTGGAATATTGGTGAAGATTATCCATGTTACTCTGAGTTCATGTATACAGGGGACACGCTTAGTTAGACATGCTCATACCGCTATTTGTCAATCTGTTCCGGCGGAATGACTGTCGGATTAGACACGTACCCACGTCATAAAGATAAAAGGAAGCAATATGGACTCATTTATGCTTGGTCAGTCCAACCTTTATTTTAAGAGATCAGAACGAAGACCACATGACTGTCACGAGAGAATTATTTGTTGTTGTATTTGTGGGTATGTATTATCTCATAACCTGATAGCCAATGAGTGATGAAGTACGACTAGCGGATATGACCTGTATATATATACAGCTCCATGCTAGCCGGCTTTCCCAATATCATTACATTCCTCCTTTCCTCGCACACCCTTTTTTGCCGATCTCATAAATGTATGTATACATGTCAATAACCGCACGATGGAGAGGTGTCTATCTCTCCTACAGCATAGAGTCCTGTTATCTTATATTCATGACTCTGTATGTATTTGTATTTTATTAAGCATAGATTAACGTATGATATATACTGATTTGATAGCGGTGGTTATTAAACACATTTCCTGCATCACATTATAGAACACGAGGGCCCAAACGTTCTATTGGCATCATTTTAAGATTATTTGATAATCCTTGGTACAAAGATCGAGTCGTGGCAAAAGGAGATGGTATTGTAAGGCGGGGTTTTTGCCCACAGTCAGCCGACTCATAGGAATGTGCATTTCTTCTCTCCATCTGTCAATCACAATGCAATGTACAACTTGTCGTCGGCGGCAACTGTCAGTCAACGGACTGAATGTTACGGTGAACCATGATAGCTCCACATATGTTCGGAACCAAGACGTTATTATTTCACCACGTTGCAGTCGATTTTACATGCACATATTGGAGAATAAATACACAATTTAGGCGAATATATTGCCGTTGTAACAGGTAGCGACTGATCGTTCGATTTCAACGTTTGACTGGCCCGTAATGTCCATACGGTATCGTGTCATCGGTGAACAATATTTATTTTACTTTTAATTGGTTCATAATGATAGCATAAAATCTTATTTCAGATATATACTGAATGCATTTTTTTTTACAAAAATGAGAGAGATTGAAATAACTTGCCAACGTCACACATGTTAACCCCCTGGGATTCGAACTCGGTAAAAGAAAATTTCGAAGCGCTGTGATCCAACGTGCGTATCCACTACACCACGACATACGAACAGCTGTAACAGGCTATTTTGTCACTTTAATCTACTTACGAAAACTTCAAATGTTATGAATCATAACTTTTCATTTTTTAGTATGAAGGACCCCTTGGACCAAAAAGATCTTCCAGCAGTGGGAATATAATGTTAGCACACAACACCAGGTTAAAAATGGCGTTCTGGTCCAAGGGGTCCTTCGCGTCTAAATGCGTGTCTGAAGGACTCGATTTAGACTCTTTTTTCACGAAATAGCCCAAGCTATGGATTTCAGTTTCATGTGATATTAAACTATAATCATAATGCAATCGCACTAAAACTTTCACATATTGTGTACTTATATTTTCTCTTGCCGTTACATTAAAACCTAAGTATTTTTAGGACATCTTATTTTTTCGATTTCAACCGCACCATGTATAGGCCAAAATCCCGCCTTTAAAATGGCGACCACGAGGTGTCCTCAGGGGTTCGTGTGTTTTTTTGTCTTTTATGCTATTTTTTGGGGGCAATTGTTTTTTTTTCTAAAAGGGCATGCAAGTAATTTATTTTGTCTAAACTAATTATTCTCTATCGTATTAATTAGTTTTTTTGAGAGAAAATATCGATACTAAAAAAATGAAAAAAAAAAAAAAATAGACGAAAACGTTTTCAGACAAGTCAGTGTGACGGCATCATGGTCGCAACCTTGGATTTTCTTTTCACATTTTCGTGCAGATATGGACCCAAATACATAGTATATAGAAAGTGTCAACCCTCTACCCTGCGAGGTAACGAAAATGAATAGGAGGCCATCCAGGCTGGAGCAGCCTCTAACTGGGACAGGACTGGTAAGGTTAACTTGTCTTTTTCATAGAGCTGTATAGCACTGTAATATCACTTTTCTTTATTGCACCATGCAAGCGTCCTGTCTGTGTCTTGTGTGCTGTCCTCAGCGTTTTATAGGGTGGGTGAAAGGTGTCTGGTTCCATGCTGCTTCAAATATTTCTTCTCCGAAGCGGCAGGAACGCAACTTGGCTGGGTCGTGCTTAGTGGGTTCGTGGCGATACGACGGAAATAATGTTGAAAGGGACGTTAAATCCAATTCACTCACTCAGTCACTCACCGCTAGTTAGCGTATAGGAATTGTGTGTCACGTCAGCTATTCAGTTTGAACGATAGTAGGCCTAACATCATGTAAAATATGGGATGTCTTGTCGGCATAATAGAAAAATGTGAATCGCTTCTCGTCTGCATAGACAGTTTATGCTTTCTTACATTTGGTGCTAATTGCATTTATACCTATGGATTTCGGTGCTAACGGCCTCATCCACAAGAGGAGCAGCAAATCTTTGTGGACGACAGTTGCCTGATTAATGTCAGATCTGACGCCCAGGTTAAATACTTTAAGTAATGGATAACTGATTTTATCGTCGTTAAAGCATTCAGTATCATACATACATGCATGGCGTGCCTCACCAACAAATGAGGTAATTAATCACCGAAGCAATACAATCTAGTTTTATGTATGCGATCGATCTGGCATGTTTCAACACACTTTGTTATGGTGGTACTTGGAGGACGACGTTACTATGGTGTCCTTTAATGTATTAATTCTGATTATAAAAGCTGGACCTTTGTCATTCACTGCTGCGATCGTTCAGCAATAATGTCATATCCTCCTGTCATTAACATAATTGATTTACCTGAGGAGTAATTAGAAATTATCGAAATAAAAGGACTGTAATGGATAGCGCTATTTCTATGTGCTGAAGTGTGTTTACGGAAAATCATTTTTGTTTACTTAACATTTCCGTGTGGGTCATTAGCGCGGATATAATGGTCGAGACGTGACAACTGTTCCTATTTAATTGTCAAGCTGAGTTTCATCTCAATAGGTTAGTATCGAGTAAACCTACCTCATAATAGAAAACCGCTTTGAATAAAACATTTCATAGAGATTGACATAAACGAATGCGCCTAGTTTTCGAAGGAGAGGTCGATACTTTTATACTCTTTACGCTTTCGGTCATTCTCATAACATCATGGTCTAGCTTTGTACCCCCAATAAGTATACTGATAACAGGCGGACAAAACCATTGGGGGTATGATAATAGCTATTATTGGTAACGACAATTTTAATGAATGAATGAATTAATGAATGAATTAATGGTGTTTTAATAATTCAAGTTAATCCTTAATAACAGAGCTCACAACGGCTCATTCATCTTTCCCTATTGGTGTAAATATAATAAATATGAATCAAATTACTATTGTTCCAAGTAAAATGGTGCATTATGGTTACATTTATACTTTTTCAAAATACTTCCTACGCTGAGCGGATAGGAAAGAATGGAAGAACTCACCGTTGTAAGCCAAGTCTGAATGCCCTTGCCGACGCTATCGTATTAGCTCTATTGTTTACGGACAAACTTGAATTTTGTGCAAGTCCATGATTGTAAGTAAATTATTTTGGCACTGAAAACTTTGAAATGAGGCGTGTACCTATTAAGACTTTGGAGATGACATAAAGATTATTATTATTTTAATAATTACTAAATAATATATATGCCTTTGATAACGCCTATATAAACGACACCGAGAAGATAAGCATATATTTTCACAAAGATGAAAAGAGGGACTATTGCAATTTCGACACAGTTAACCAACAGTTTTTGGATTGTAATATGTTGTTATATACATATCTTGCCTGGTGGCATTCGCTAGATCCTGGGGAAACATGCGGAAATTTCAATGGACGTCACCAAAGCATTGTTGTAGAGACAAGTCCGACAAGGCCATTATATCAATCGCCCTTATTCCACATCTGAACATCATGCAATACAAGATTTTTATTGTTTTCATATGAACAGTTGTGCTCAATCATAGCTGAGATACAATATACCGGTACTCTGTAAAACGACTTGGGAAAGGATACGTGTGACGCGGATTTTACGATAGGAATAACATATTTTGCCGGAATCAACATCTGACAGATTCTCTCTTCCATGGATGGCTAATAAATGTCGGATATGCCGCTGTATTGATTTCTTATGTAACTCTCCATATGTACATTTTTAATTTCATCTACATACTAATGCCATTTTGCAAACAAAATGTATTACTGTGTAAGCCTACAGTCTGTTATAATGTGTCTGGATGCACAATCCTATGTGAGTTGTTCCAATTATCTGTTCGGCTTGTAACGCTTTCAACGATATCTTAAAAAAATACCAGGCACTGCTCGTAAATGTATACATATAGAAATTATATTTGGTATGGCGTATAGCCCGTTACTAAGCATATATACATATGAAATGATTTTTGAGAGAGAAAGAATAAATTAGTCGTCAGCGGGATTCGAACCCATGACCACGGCTCAACGCACCGATGCTCCACCGACTGAGCAAAAAGTCGTGTATACATGTACTATTTGTGTATTGCGTGTGTCGTTAATACATGTATAACTGTTTGTGTAATTCGTGGTATATGTATACAATTTTACGGTAATTGTTTTCTATATAATTCTAACCATTTAATCGCGCAGATGAGAACTTCAGGTTAGACGCCACTATTTATGTTAGACGCCACCATTAAGTGTGTATAGAATACTGCAAAAAACAGGGCGTCCGCTGATTGGCCGTTATTCATCCCAGTAAGGAATGGTTGGTATCATATATATTGAAATTCTTTTTGGATTATTTGACAAAGAAAAATATACAAAAAGCTGGAACAGTGTCTGCAGACAGCAACATCGTGGCAGCTTTTTGTCGGGTACCCCTATGGGGTTTTGGAGCATTTTCAGTTTCTGCGGGGTGATTGTCTGTCATGGCGGCTGGTACTCATCATGTGTTCAAATTGCCGATAAATTTGACAGAAGAAATCAGTCTTTCCAGTAAGGTAGGTCATTTGTTGCAACGAAATATTGGAAATGAGTTTTTCTGGAGATGTCCCGGCTAAATTTACTACATAATAAGTAAGGAATTTTAATGATGTCGTTTAACCAGTACGGGTCTATTAAAATGTCTCAAAATAAGAATGTACGTTGGTGTATTTGTTGTTAATATATATAGCAGCAATCGTACTTCAACATTGTACGGACTACAGTGTATATGACCCAGAACTGTCATGGTCCATGTAATCTGTTTTACTCCACCTCACTATCCTTAAAGTGCTGGGTAAATGTTCAAATATCTAGGAGTACCTAAATTATGCAGGTAATAAATAGATGTTTCCCATGGCAATTCTATTATCCTTCGGCTATCGAAAATGTCTGGCGCGGTAGACCAGTCTCCATGGGCAGACTGATCAGATCACAGTTTAGTACAGTTTTACAATTACACTACATGGAACCATGTCTTATTAGTTTCTGATGATGCAAGTTAGGACTTTTCGTATGTTTTGGGTTGCTTTTCAATACTTGACACTCGGTTGCATAGCTGCGGAGAAATATGTGGCAGATTGGTCAGACCAAGTTACAAACAAATCTTAAAATTGGTTTTAACTGGATTTCATTTCGTTAGGGAATGCATACCGACACATGTTGTAGGTGAGGTTTTTGGTACAAAGATTGAGGTAATTGAAACACTTCATTGAGCAAATAATTTTTACAATTTTCGTTACTTAATTCACGTTGAATGCAATAAAATAAAAGTATGTAAATCAAAATAGAGTTTTACGTTGACGGACGACCTGTACAGATTGTCTCTGGCAAATACTATTCTCGTAAAGTTGATTTTGATGAATTACAAGCGTCTGGTCCGTAATTCATAATTCAGCCGTCGTCCATTAAAGAATATCCGCGTTCATAATCCAGAGACCTATTCCATATTCCATATAACAGTATTAGCACCAAATCCAAAAAAGACAATCATAGTACACATAAACAAAGGCTAGTTTCCTGCAAGAGAGAAGCGGTCAAAGCTGTCAATGATGCCGGCAAGACACTTTCATGTTCCAAAAATATCAAATCTGTATCGCTTATCAGTATTCTTAATCCATAATATCCGTTGTAAAGTCGTCATATAAAGAATAATGTATCTCAGCCACGCTTTGATTGTGACTGTTCATATGAGTGCCACGAAGTACATGGGTCCATACGGCTCCTAGTTCCAGGTTTTGCGAAGAGAAAAACAGAAATTAAAAATTCGAAAATTCTGACCGAAAAATCGTCCAAAAATACTCTTTTTAGCCCACCATCACCAAATGGTGGGCTGTTTAAATCGCTTTTTGTCCGTGGTCCGTCGTCCGTCGTCCGTCCATCGTCCGTCCGTCGTCCGTCGTCCGTCCGTAAACAATTCTTGTTATCGCGATTTCTCAGGAACTACTGCATGGATCTTTCTCAAATTTGGTACACAGGTTCCCCTTGGGGTCTAGTTCTGCAAGATACCTTTTCTGGTCCGATTCCAAAATCCAATATGGCCACGAGGCGGCCATCTAGGATTTCCCCATGAAACCTTGTTATCGCGATTTCTCAGGAACCGCTGTATGGATCTTTCTCAAATTTGGTACACAGGTTCCCCTTGGGGTCTAGTTGTGCAAGATACCTTTTTCGGTTCGATTCGAAAATCCAATATGACCACCAGGCGGCCATCTTAGATTTCCCAATGAAACTTCTTTTTTTATAATTTCTTTATTTGTTTTCATAAAACAGCAGACAGTACATGTTAATAGTTTTTATGTATATAAAAATCGAGTTGTAATATTCAATTGTAACCCTTAATCTAAATAACAAAGGCAGTAGAAAAAGGCAGTAACTAACATAATTATCAGAAAAAACAGATAAATAAAAAATAAATAAAATAAAATTACAATAAATGGGGAATCGATAGTGCAATATATAATATATAGGGAGTGTGCAGCTTGTTCTGTTGGTCCGAAAATATTTTGACCAGCATTTTACATCTAGGTTTTTTATTTAATTGATGGGCAATTAAATATCAATATCATTGAACAGCAATTCATTAAACAGCAATATCATTATCAATATCTTTAAACAGCAATATCATTAAACAGCAATATCATACGGTTTCTCCGTCGTAAAAAGTTCCCATTTTTCTCAAAGTATTAAGATTTTTCAGATTATATTTATAAATAGTTTTCTCCAAATTTAGATTATATTTGAGTATATTTATTGTACCATCAAGGTTGGGTGTAGAATCTATACAACGACAATTATAAATGTATTGTTTTATCAGTAATACTACGTGATTAAATACCAGATTCTTTAAAGTTAAACCGAATAATATAGTCTTTTTGTTAAGAACAAGGCCTATTTGACATTTCTTAAGTATCCAATTTCGCAAGTCTTGCCATAACCTATTAATTATTTGGTAGTCCCAAAATAAATGTTCAATTGTTTCTGGATCATTGAGACAAAAGGTACACATTGAATCTGTCGTGATCTTCATTTTAACTAATAACTCATTCGTTACTAAACATCTATGCATTAATTTATACTGCAGGTTCCATAGCCTTGTTTCTAACGTACAAGACTTTGCCATTAAATATGCGTCATGCCAGTTCACAATTTTCCCACCTAATTTGTCTTCCCACTTTTTGATTGCTACAGAGGTCAGGCTGTCTGCAATGAACAAGTTGTAAATGTCCCTACATGCCCTGCTAGACTTTAATATCAATTTAGCACACTTTGGATAGGGCGGTGAAAGCATGTCCGACGTTGTTGGTTTGTTTACTCTAAGATAATCTTTCCAGATCTTCGGTATACTTCTGATTAATCTTTCATAGTCTAGATATGTCCCGATTAAATTGTATTTTACTTTTAATCCCAATGAAACTTTATCGTGATTTCTCAGGAAGTACTGCATGGATCTTTTTCAAATTTGGTACACAGGTTTCCCTTGTGGTCCAGTTGTGCAAGATACTTTTTTGGCCCGATTCGAAAATCCAATATGGCCACCAGGCGGTCATTTTGGATTTCCAAAATATGGCCACCAGGCGGCCATCTTGGATTTCCCCATGAAACTTTGTTATTGCGATTTCTCAGGAATTACTGCATGGATCTTTCTCAAATTTGGTACACAGGTTCCCCTTGGGATCTAGTTGTGCAAGATGCCTTTTCTGGTCCGATTTGAAAATCCAGTATGGCCGCAAGGCGGCCATCTTGGATTTCCCCATTAAACCTTGTTATCGCGATTTCTCAGGAACTACTTCATGGATCTTTCTCAAATTTGGTACACAGGTTCCCCTAGGGGTCTAGCTGTGCAAGATGCCTTTCCTGGTCCGATTCGAAAATCCAATATGGCCACAAGGCGGCCATCTTGGATTTCCCCATGAAACCTTGTTATCGCGATTTCTCAGGAACTACTGCATGGATCTTTCTCAAATTTGGTACACAGGTTCCCCTTGGGGTCTAGTTGTGCAAGATACCTTTTCTGATCCGATTCGAAAATCCAATATGGCCACAAGGCGGCCATCTTGGATTTCCCATGAAACCTTGTTATCGCGATTTCTCAGGAACTACTGCATGGATCTTTCTCAAATTTGGTACACAGGTTCTGAAATCCAATAAGGCCACCAGGCGGCCATCTTGGATTTCCCCATGAAACTTTGTTATTGCGATTTCTCAAGAACTACTTCATGGATCTTTGTGAAATTTGGTACACAGGTTCCCCCCGTGGTCTACTTGTGCAAGATACCTTTCCTGGTCCGGTTCCAAAATCCAATATGGCCACCAGGCGGCCATTTTAAATTTCCCCATGAAATTTTGTTATCATGAATTCTCAGGAACTACTTCATGGATCTTTGTGAAATTTGGTACACAGGTTCCCCCCGTCGTCTACTTGAGCAAGATACCTTTCCTGGTCCGGTTCCAAAATCCAATATGGCCACCAGGCGGCCATCTTGGATTTCCCCATGAAACTTTGTTATTGCGATTTCTCAGGAACTACTGCATGAATCTTTCTCAAATTTGGTACACAGGTTCCCCTTGGGGTCTTGTTCTGCAGGATACCTTTTCTTGTCCGATTCGAAAATCCAATATGGCCACAAGGCGGCCATCTTGGATTTCCCCATGAAACCTTGTTAAAGCGATTTCTCAGGAACTACTGCATGGATCTTTCTCAAATTTGGTACACAGGTTCTCCTTGGGGTCTAGTTGTGCAAGATACCCTTTTCGGTTCGATTCGAAGATCCAATATGACCACCAGGCGGCCATCTTAGATTTCCCAATGAAACTTTTTTTTTATAATTTCTTTATTTGTCTTCATAAAACAGCAGACAGTACATGTTAATAGTTTTTATGTATATAAAAATCGAGTTGTAATATTTAATTGTAGATGCGGACCCTTAATCTAAATAACAAAGGCAGTAGACAAAGGCAGTAACTAACATAATTATCAGAAAAAACCCCAGATAAATAAAAAAATAAAATAAATAAAAGTACAATAAATGGGGAATCGATAGTGAAATATATAATATATAGGGAGTGTGCAGCTTGTTCTGTTGGTCCGAAAATATTTTGACCAGCATTTTACCTCTAGGTTTTTTATTTAATTGGTGGGCACTTAAATATCAATATCATTGAACAGCAATTCATTAAACAGCAATATCATTATCAATATCTTTAAACAGCAATATCATTAAACAGCAATATCATTCGGTTTCTCCGTCGTGGCTGAATATTTTAGTAAAAAGTTCCCATTTTTCTCAAAGTATTCAGATTTCAGATTATATTTATAAATAATTTTCTCCAAATTTAGATTATATTTGAGTATATTTATTGTACCATCAAGGTTGGGTGTAGAATCTATACAACGACAATTATAAATGTATTGTTTTATCAGTAATACTACGTGATTAAATACCAGATTCTTTAAAGTTAAACCGAATAATATAGTCTTTTTGTTAAGAACAAGGCCTATTTGACATTTCTTAAGTATCCAATTTCGCAAGTCTTGCCATAACCTATTAATTATTTGGTAGTCCCAAAATAAATGTTCAATTGTTTCTGGATCATTGAGACAAAAGGTACACATTGAATCTGTCGTGATCTTCATTTTAACTAATGACTCATTCGTTACTAAACATCTATGCATTAATTTATACTGCAGGTTCCATAGCCTTGTTTCTAACGTACAAGACTTTGCCATTAAATATGCGTCATGCCAGTTCACAATTTTCCCACCTAATTTGTCTTCTCACTTTTTGATTGCTACAGGGGTCAGGCTGTCTGCAATGAACAAGTTGTAAATGTCCCTACATGCCCTGCTAGACTTTAATATCAATTTAGCACACTTTGGATAGGGCGGTGAAAGCATGTCCGACGTTGTTGGTTTGTTTACTCTAAGATAATCTTTCCAGATCTTCGGTATATTTCGAATTAATCTTTCATAGTCTAGATATGTCCCGATTAAATTGTATTTTACTTTTAATCCCAATGAAACTTTATCGTGATTTCTCAGGAAGTACTGCATGGATCTTTTTCAAATTTGGTACACAGGTTTCCCTTGTGGTCCAGTTGTGCAAGATACCTTTTTGGCCCGATTCGAAAATCCAATATGGCCACCAGGCGGTCATTTTGAATTTCCCCATGAAATTTTGTTATCATGAATTCTCAGGAACTACTTCATGGATCTTTGTGAAATTTGGTACACAGGTTCCCCCCGTGGTCTACTTGTGCAAGATACCTTTCCTGGTCCGATTCCAAAAATCCAATATGGCCGCCAGGCGGCCATCTTGGATTTCGCCATAAAACTTTGTTATTGCGATTTCTCAGGAACTACTTCATGGATCTTTCTCAAATTTGGTACACAGCTTCCCCTTGGGGTCTAGTTGTGCAAGATACCTTTTCTGGTCCGATTCGAAAATCCAATATGGCCACAAGGCGGCCATCTTGGATTTCCCCATGAAACCTTGTTATCGCGATTTCTCAGGAACTACTGCATGGATCTTTCTGACATTTGGTACACAGGTTCCCCTTGGGGTCTAGTTTTGCAAGATACCTTTTCTGGTCCGATTCGAAAATCCAATATGGCCACAAGGCGGCCATCTTGGATTTCCCATGAAACCTTGTTATCGCGATTTCACAGGAACTACTGCATGGATCTTTCTCAAATTTGGTACACAGGTTCCAAAATCCAATAGGGCCACCAGACGGCCATCTTGGATTTCCCCATGAAATTTTGTTATTGCGATTTCTTAAGAACTACTTCATGGATCTTTGTGAAATTTGGTACACAGGTTCCCCCCGTGGTCTACTTGTGCAAGATAGCTTTTCTGGTCCGATTCGAAAATCCAATATGGCCACAAGGCGGCCATCTTGGATTTCCCCATGAAACCTTGTTATCGCGATTTCTCAGGAACTACTGCATGGATCTTTCTCAAATTTGGTACACAGGTTCCCCTTGGGGTCTGGTTGTGCAAGATACCTTTTTTGGTCCGATTCGAAAATCCAATATGGCCACCAGGCAGCCATCTTGGATTTCCCTATGAAACCGTGTTATTGCAATTTCTCAGGAACTACTGCATGGATCTTTCTCAAATTTGGTACACAGGTTCCCCTTGGGGTCTAGTTGTGCAAGATACCTTTTCTGGTCCGATTCGAAAATCCAATATGGCCACAAGGCGGCCCTCTTGGATTTCCCATGAAACCTTTTTATCGCGATTTCTCAGGAACTACTGCATGGATCTTTCGCAAATTTGGTACACAGGTTCCAAAATCCAATAAGGCCACCAGGCGGCCATCTTGGATTTCCCCATGAAACTTTGTTATTGCGATTTCTCAAGAACTACTTCATGGATCTTTGTGAAATTTGGTACACAGGTTCCTCCCGTGGTCTACTTGTGCAAGATACCTTTCCTGGTCCGGTTCCAAAATCCAATATGGCCACCAGGCGGTCATTTTAAATTACCCCATGAAATTTTGTTATCATGAATTCTCAGGAACTACTTCATGGATCTTTGTGAAATTTGGTACACCGGTTCGCCATGTGGTGTACTTGAGCAAGATACCTTTCCTGGTCCGGTTCCAAAAACCAATATGGCCACCAGGCGGCCATCTTGGATTTCCCCATGAAACTTTGTTTCTCAGGAACTACAACATGAATCTTTCTCAAATTTGGTACAGGTTCCCCTTGGGGTCTAGTTGTGCAAGATACCTTTTCTGGTCCGATTCGAAATCCATTATGGCCACAAGTCGGCCATCTTGGATTTCCCCATGAAACCTTGTTATCGCGATTGCTCAGGAACTACTGCATGGATCTTTCTCAAATTTGGTACACAGGTTCCCCTTGGGGTCTAGTTGTGCAAGATACCTTTTCTGGTCCTATTCGAAAATCCGATAGGGCCACCAGGCAGCCATCTTGGATTTCACCATGAAACTTTATCGTGATTTCTCAGGAAGTACTGAATGGATCGTTCTCAAATTTGGTACACAGGTTCCCCTTGGGGTCTAGTTGCGCAAGATACCTTTCCTGGTCCGATTCCTAAATCCAATATCGTCACCAGGTGGCCATCTTGGATTTCCCCATGAAACTTTGTTATTGCGATTTCTCAAGAACTACTGCATGGATCTTTCTCAAATTTGGTACATTGGTTCCCCTTGGGGTCTAGTTGTGCAAGATACCTTTTTCTATCTGATTCGAAAATGTAATATGCCCACCAGGTGGCCATTTTGGATTTCCCCATGAAAATTTATCGAGTACTGCATGGATCTTTCTCAGATTTGGTACACAGGTTTCCCTTGTGGTCCAGTTGCACAAGGTACCTTTTTTGGTCCGATTCGAAAATCCAAGTTACGCTTCAAATTAATACGGTATTCCCGAGTTGTGACGTTGCATCACAGGAGTAGCCGGATCAAACGGTCGAGCATTTTCTATATATTGACTATAGAGAATATCCATACCTTCACCTTCTATATCAAGGAGTTCAAATGATTCCAAATTAAAATGTATTTCTTCAAATTTTAAATCAATTTACTTTAGTCCATGCCATTGCAAGTGAACTGCCCCACCGTTTCGTCTGCCGACTGGTGGGCCACACGAAGGGACGTCACTCTTGTGACACAACGTCACAACTCGACAACTGTAGACTACTGCGTGTTTCGATCCAAGAAAGATAATCAGCATTCAGACACTTTCAAAGTTTCAACATTAATGAACAGACCGGATCCCTTCAGTATTAAGTTCTGTACCATCTTACTATTTTCCAGCATGGTATCTTTTAAGAGATAACTCAAACTAGCCCAGTAAACAGAATAGAAATAGCATTCGTTCCTCATTATAAAATCTTAAGTATGTTTCATAGCTCATGCGAAAGTGTCAACGAGATTTGTCTTCGCTTCCAGTACCCAATGATGACACGTGCGAAAAAAAAAAATACTACAGAACGAAGATGAAGGATCCTCTGGACATTCACTTTCAGACTAACTTTGCTCATTTCACTTGTACTATAACAACCGACATCAAGTACAGTTTCCAGAAATCTTGAAAATCCTGAAACTTAGAAAGATAATATCTTGATGTTTTCCAGTGTCCCTTTTTCGATCTTTTTCGCTTAAATTCGAAATTCTGCAAACAAAATTACAAATCATTTGTTTATTCTTAGTAACAATGGACAAAAAGATCCCCTTGTCATTAGCTTACAATTATCGGACAATGGTGGACGCCAAGATCCTTCAGGATCTCTCGTTGGAAATGACGTCGTCACAGTGACGTCATTATAGCGGCCATCTTGGATTTCTTTTACATTTTCTTGTAGAGCTTGACCCAAAGATATAGTGTGGCAAGTTTCAGCCCACTAGCCTTAGCGATAGCGAAAATATATAGGGGGGGGGGGCACTTTCCGCCCCCCCCCCCCTCCCAGGCTGCGGTACACCCCAAATCGCCCAGGCCAGATAGGGTTAAGTGTGCGATATGTATTGAATGGAGGCGCTTGGTGGTATAGCCCTGTTTTATAAGTTTCTGCAACAATGTTTTGTGACGTTTATTAAAATCGTCACATTTAACACAGGATCTAGCAAATGCTACTAGGCGAGATATTTATACGCCATATGCAGATCCCACTGGAATATTACTGTCCTGAAAGCGATAGTTGACGATGTCGAAATTGTAATCATCTCTTTTGACATAAAGTCGACGAGAGAGAATGCCCGCTTCATTTTTATGGAGATATAGATCTAAATATGATGTGCCTGTAGGGCTATCTGTAGTTTCCTTCAAATCCAGTGCAGGTGAATATATATCCTTCACTGCGTAATTTATATAGCGATTATCCATAACCAGAAGATGGTCTATATAGCATTTGATGAATGAGAATGAACAGGCTTTGAATTGATCAGTATTTGGCTAATTCCGCTTAAGCCGGTGCTAGGGACCGTGTGAATACTTCGTTGTCTCCACATAAACAACTGCAATGAAAGCGCTGCTGAGATACTAAGGCTACATCCGAGAATCCACCGAATTCTCGGATCTGAATGCTAGGTGTCGACGAATGCTTTCCTGTAGAGTCAGATAGTTGCTTTCTGGTTGCCAGACGTCGTCAAACAAAATTTCCCACTTCTTGCATATCGCCCCAATTTGGAATCGCTTACATATCGCCCCAATTTGAAATCGCCTGCACATAGTCATATTATAGTTCAGACCGGGGTCATATTGTGACAAATAATTTCGTCCACTATAATTTATGGCCATCCTGCACTTATCACTGCGAAGAGTGTCAGATTATAATGCGTGATGCCTGCTAATAGTGTTCAAAAAATGGACGAGATTCGAATTTTGACCTGCAGGCTGAAGTTGACAGGAAAAATGAATCATCGTAGATCAATCAATGTGGCAACTTTCAACTTCACCCCATGCTCATCAGACCCTGCAGCTGACAGTATGGAATGGTCTCGAACTGACAGTATTGTACCTATAACATTCTGTTTACGAAGCTTCCAACAGAAGAATCGATATACCTATATGTAGGTGACATAGTCTTCAAGTCAATTGGACTTTGAAAATCCAGGCTAAGAAGGGTTATGCAGGGAAGAGAGGGGGAGGTGACTATGGCATAAACTGAATGACAAGAGACGTATTATTTTTTTTATTCTCTTAATTGGAATTCAACAATTTGATTTGCGTTCATGAGCGACAATCGGCATGGGCGCATTTGTTTCAAACTCAGTCGTTCGACCCAGGGTTTGTGAGACAAAATTGGACAGATCACAATGTAATGTACTTCCTATACGCGAATGCGAATTCATCGAAAGCACAAAACCAATTAAGAATATAACGTCTTTAGAAATAGAACAAGAGTAAGTTATTGATTAATAGTTTTTTGGATGTATTTCGCTGATGAAACATGAGGTTCTTATTGGATATTAGGAAGTTTTTATATCGGCGTAATGATCTCTAGCTATCTACACTCTATCTGTAAATCTAAAATTCCAATTGCGTGCAGTCTGTTCAGTCTGGACAAAAATCTGAGGTATGCGAGTATTGGGGAGAAACTGCCGACGTTTGGCGACTAGAAAACAATCATATCATTCCATATGAAAGCCTTCACCGGGGTCCAAATGATGAGGACCTAAACACTCCTGATGGAGGGACCTAAATATAGAGAGCTGAGAAAAATAAACCTGAAGGCGGACCAGAAGATAATCTTGACTGCACTGGAAGAGTATATTATTGAGTGGTCAAAGTGAGAAAATGTTGAACCTACAGTACTCGCTGACTGGCTGGACCTCACCAAGGACAAGGTCGTTGAGGCAATCCGCCATGTTGACAGTAGTACCCTTCTCCAACAAAACTAGTACTGGGAAACTTCAGTTCGCAAGAAGTTCTACCAAATCTCCAGATTAAATTCGCCATAGTCCCAGCAGACAAAGCACCGAATAATGTATTATTCATAGGTAAATATTACTATTGCCAGGTGCTGGTTAAGGAATTGAGAATAAGCACACCATCGCCGAATAAATCTACTTACTCTAAAACAGCATTTACTCTGGAAGATTTATTTAACAATCACAAAACTTTTCTGAAGGAAAGGTATTTGTCTTCCAACCACTCATAACGATATACCGAAAGTGTACTGGACTCCCAAAATACATAAATCACCATACAAAGCTAGATTCATAGCTGGTTCTAGAAGCTGCGCCACCAAGCATCTTCCAATCCTGTTGACGAGGGCCCTTCAGGAGGTTAAACCATTTTGGAAAAGGTATTGCGCCACTATTTCTAAGAACTCTGTCATTAAATGTATGTGGCTATTGAAAAACTCAAAATGTCTTATGGAAGAACTTGATGCTAAAGGTCACATACCGTACAGACAGGATTCATGGAATTTCTCGACTCTCTATACTACAATCCCTAATCAGAACCTTATTGTCCGTCTTGATTCATTAATGTATCGGTGTTCGTGAAAACTAATTGCCGATATATTAATGTCAGAAGCCAAAAAGCATTCTTTATCTTTACTACAGACAAGGGATATCATTCATGGGATGTTTCTTTGTTTATAGAGTTGTTCGAAATTATCATTAATAATATCTATGTGAAATTTGGCAATACAATATATCAATATATCATATAGGTATTCTAATGGGTACTAATTGTGCACCCCTTTTGGCTGACCTATATATGTTCTCTTATAAAAGTAAAAAGATGTGTTCTGGCGCGGAGAAGTTAAATAAAAATAAACAAACAAACCTCCTTCTTGATTTCTACATCATCATATTCCGATTGCAGTTTCGAACTCAATGTTCTTTTCAATGAATATTCCATGAAACGAACATTGAGTTCGAAACTGCAGTCGGAATATAATGATGTAGAAATCAAGAAGAAGGTTTGTTTGTTTATTTTTCTTCTCTTGTGAATACGACTATTTGCAGACGCGTTCAATAACAGATAATGCCCGTTCCTTCTCATTCACCAAACGCTATATGGACGATCTTCTTGCTGTGGATAATCGCTATATAAAAGACGCAGTGAAGGATATATATCCACCTTCATTGAATTTGAACGAAACTACAGATGGCACTAGTGGCACATCCTACTTAGACCTATATCTCCATAAAAAGGAAGCGGGCCTTCTCTCTCGTCGACTTTACGACAAGATGATTACAATGTCGACATCGTAAACTATCCCTATCTGGAAGGTAATATGCCAGAGGGACCTGCATATGGCGTATACATATCTCGCCTGGCAGCATTTGCCAGGTCCTATGTTAAATGTGAAGGTTTTAGTCAACGTCGCAAAACATTATTGCAGGAACTTGTAAGACAGGGCTATCATCAAGAGCCTCCACTCGAAGTTTCTCAAATTTGGCGATACATATCGCTTGCGGATAGCAAAATACAAGCGTAGGGTGCACGATCTATGGCTGTACGTCACGTAACTTGTGTCCAATTCCGCTCAACCCGGGGCTAGGGACCGTATGAACCTATGTATTTCAAGATCCCTCATAGCGCTGATATGAACACGCACAATCAAAACGTGACTGAGATAAATCATACGACTTTACAACGTATATCACATGAATTAAGGATACTGAACAGCGATACGGATTTGATATTTTTGGAATATCATGATGTCTTGCTGGCATCATTAAAAATCGTTGACTGCTTCTCTCTTGCAGTTAATTAGCCTAGTTTTATATATACTATGATTTATCCTTTTAATTTGGTGCTACTGTTATTATATGAATAAGGTCTCTGAATTATGGACGAGGAAATTATTTAATGGACGACGGCTGAATATTGCATGACGGACTAGACGCTTGTATTTCACATTCTGAGAAGAATACGGGGGATTCTACGACGCAGCCATGGTATCTCAGCCGCGCTTTTATTGCAGCTGTTACAAAGGTTGAATGCCCGCCTAGTCGTGACTAGCCCTTTCGCTGGTTCGTTCTTCCGATTACTAGCCTAGTTTAATGATCCTTCGGTCTGAGGTGAAGAATATTAACACCAGTAACACCTGCTGTCTCACGTGAAGCCGGGTTCGATTCCCTGCGGTGAATTATGTGTCATAGAAACAAACCCTAGCTCACCAAGTCTCTAATGTACCTTCAGGAGATTGGATATGGCCATCTAAGCTTTCCAATACTCAACGTCCATGTCTATGTCATCGGAAACGTCAACATAGCGTGATAAGCCTTGAGTGATTCTCGATATATTTAGACTATATATATAATGTTAAATGCCAATGCGTCTGGTTATTTATTAATTGGGACTCACTGAATCCTAAACAGCATGACAATTGCGTGTTTTTTTAAATATTGGCTCGCTTTGCTGCTTCATTAAGGTTTTTACGACTAGAAATATAACGTAGGAAATTAGTTGCGTTCATATCTATCTGAGAACTGATATTCAATAGGTATGTACTGACCACAATGGAATGTCTGTCTTAACAAGATAAGCTATTTTCTGTGATGGTGTATCATGGAATTACAGTGAACTATCTAAATGAACCTGCAAGCCCCAGCGTACATTTCTCCTCGTGTGGCAGCGTTGTGCTAGTATGCACCCTATATACCACAACAGCGACAACTGAAAACAATTCCCAGCCTGAGCAAGCTATTGATCTACTTGCCAGAGTATTAACTCGATATTAATAAAACATCATATAGTTTCCTTTATCTACGCCGCTGATTTACGATTTGTATTCTGGTGATAAAAAGAGAAAGGAAACTGTGTTCTAAGCAACGTTCAACCAATGTGGGTGGTTACTAGCAAAAGCTCCGTTGTAACATATGCTATTCTATAGGATTCTATAGGATAATACATGCCCCCCAGAAGAAGGAATGTTAGGCTCTTTACTGAGCCTGATCGATGTTTGATATCTCGCTGGATCTATGCCAGTGCCAGAACCGCGTCATGCTAGGCCAAGCCTAGTAATATTGGCAGGGATACCATAGACGGGATCAGTATGAGCTCCGATGCCGACAAGGACGGACGTCTCTCCGAATTCTCCGTATCTGCATGCCTACAAGCCTATACTGTTCGATACATTAAGGCAATATTACCTCGTTTGGCTCATAAACTAGACGTCCATCCATAGTGAAACTTGTATTCGCTTTCATTTAGAGGCAACTTGACCTGTACGTGGAGCATCTCTGGATAATGATGCTAGCGCGCTGGGACCAATTCATTTAGGTGATACTTTTCTGACAGTGTGGTATACCAGCGATCGTCTCTTGTATCTTCCCTGTCTAGAACTGACACCAGCTATACCGACACTGGCGCTGCCGAAATCAATCAAGAGTTTGAAGGAATGATCGGATGAACAGATAGATGTCTTGAATGCTGGAAAGTTTAGATAATCGGAGATCAGATCCCAAGCTGGCATGAAGCCCTGGAGGTATCTCTTGGCAGTTACGTCAAGGCGAAAGACAATTCGGACGAATACCTTGCACGAAACTTCCTTCAAAAGATGCATGAACGCCCTCGACCTAGCAGCAATAGGTAAGTTGGATTCGTTTATTCTCCAGGTACAGTTATATCTTCCCGAAGGGTTGATTACCATATAGTTTTAATCCCTGGATATGTCATTAGGCATTTATTTTCCGTAATTGGTCACCGGTATACAATTCCGGTACTCTCTAAAAAAAACTTGAGTGAACTGTTCCACTCAAGTTTGAGTGAAATGTACATGTTCACTCAAACTTGAGTTACTTTTCACTCAACGTGAGTTAAAACCACTCAACTTGAGTGGGATCAATTTCCACTCTTATGCTTGAGTGAATGTCACTCAAGTTAAGTGCAATTAACTCAAGTTGAGTAAAGTAACTCAAGTTGAGTGAAAATCTCACTCAAGTATTGAGTTGGATCAATTTCCACTCTTCCTTGAGTGAAATTTCACTCAACTTTTTTTAGAGAGTAGTGTAGGGCCTACTTAAATGGTTTGAGATTGAAGGATTTTATCAAGATAATGATTATGTATGAAGTAATATATATATAGATAATCCTCGCGTACCTGTACGAAATTTCCTCGTTTATACATACGAGAACTTGAAGTGGCATCCGGGTAAATATGGTGGAATCAAAGTTGTTCGTCTCCCTCATGACGATATTTGGAAACCGGATATTTTATTGTATAATAAGTGAGTATTTAATTCTAACTCAAGTCAATGAATTGAGATGCGTCTGTCAAACGATGAAATTAGCAGTATTTTTCATTTTCGTCGAAAAAACTGAAGTGAATGAACACAATTTTACAAGTTTACAGAAACGTAATGACCGAAATTCATCAAGTGCCAGGCAGTTTGGCTATGAAATAACGCGTATTTTTATTTTTATTTTTATTTATTTATTTATTTCTTCTTTTTTTTGTTAGATTGCAAATTCATGCTTTCGCACATTTATGCTGATGCGGCCGTTTGCGATCTTGTCTCATACCATTCGGGCCTTGTGAAATTTTGTATATAACAAAAATATACAATGAGCAAGAATATGAATATCAGTCTAGTGGTACACTGTGAAAAAAATGTGCATGTCCTGAACACTGTAATGAATTCACTATTAATAGTAATACATTTCGAACATGTAAAAGTTTTCGATTTGTATACTATAGTATGAAAAGAGATTTATTTGAAAATATGTCGATGAAGTGTTTATCAAGTTCATAATTTTAAATAAAAACAATGAAATAAATTGCCCACAATATCTGCCAGTGTTGAATACTGGAACTATGGAAAATTAGTGTTCAATCTGAAGTGTGTAGTTTTGAACACTTTTACCCAGACTTGAACACTTTTACATATTCATGCGGACGATAATGTTCAAAAAGTATTACAGAATATGCTTTCATTTGAGAAAATTAGTGTTCAAACATGTTGATCTATTGTGACCTCGCGTGCTCATATATGTTCTCTTTGTTCGGTTATGAACATACGTGTTCAGTTTTTAACATGACGAGTGCTCATTCACCCCCATGGCTCATTCATCCCCATGGGTTCATTCACCCCCATGGGTTAGTTTATCTCAGGTAGCGAAAACCCCAGGTCTCTCGCCCCACCGTATCTCGCGCCACACCGATGCGACCCGCTGTGTAGTGAGTAAAGCGGAGGAGGAGGAATAGGAGTCGGACACGCCACGGATTATACTAGGGAGATTAGAAAACGATTTAATCAAAATAATTAAATATATAATACACATTCGCTGTAATCCACTATTCGTTAGGTATAACGATCTATGGTAAAAATCAAAGAACAATAGCGACGAAATACCAACCGATATCTATTTCAGTTAAAAGTTGACTCCCAAGTTGCTTGTAATAATACGAATTTGAGAAAAATATACACACAAACACGAACGCACACATATCCAGAGGAGAAAAATTGTCCCATACCCCGCTCAAGAACGCACAAGCAGTGGACCATACTGAAAATAGACAAAAACAAACTGATTAAAAATCTGAAAAGTCTATGAACACATTGTACTGTTATTAGTGTTGGAAATCTCTATAACCCTAATAGTTGTCTTAACCGGCCTTTTTCTCTCCCATGCACCCCTTTGTGCATGTTTTCCGCTTCATTAAAGTCAAATATAAGTTTTATAACATACATTTTTTTGACATCAGTTGATATTAAAATAGCATCCAATATATTTTATCTTCAGCTGGAATTGATATGACCGGCTAAGGATTTATAACCAGCTAATGATTGATAACCAGTTAAGGATTGATAACCAGATAAACATGTCGGGCTATCCCTATGAAGATCCGACTAGTTTTACAGGTACCATATCATTTTTATGATTATTTAAAACTGATTTTTGGAGAGATAGCTGTCTACTTGATGTCGGATCTAAGAGTAAATACATTTATTTATCTGTATATTAAAAACATTGATCGTAAACTTCTTTAAGTCGAATATCTTGTTCCACGGATGAAGTTGATTGAGAGCAATTGTTTGATATTGATGATAAAAGTTTTCCACATTCTACTAACAGGATAAAGGAATTTGCCTCTGATTTTCGAAGTAATTGTGTTTGCTTTGGAAACGAAGTTGATCTAGAAGCTTCTTATAGCAAAATGTGGCACCGAAAATCGTATCCGCTAAGTTAAACCCGCCTTTCAGACAAGCGGCACATGACAGATCACTTCGAAAAATGTCTGGTTCAGTCTAGGAATATCTAGTGCATATCATCAGAAAGATACGCATTGGTGAATATACTTAAATTTTTTAACTGTAGGTCCTACTGCTTAACAAGTGAACCGATTTGGCCACACTGGTTGTTCATATATCTGTAACGTATAGTGTGGGATTCCAAGTTGCAATACTAGCCGGTGCAATGGACATTACTTATGATTACCATGTTAGTCTGTATAATTAAAAAGAGAGGGTAGAATCTTTTGGATTAACTGTGTTTATTTTTCCAGATAAACCCAGAGGACAGTGGTATTTCATATACGTCATGTAATCATTTGGGAATTAAAATAGACGGGAAACTGTTCCATGTGTCGAGTTTCGCACAAAGTTCATTGGTAAAATTAATCAGGCTATAAACATGTACGTATGTATTAACGCTAACTTCGTGGCACTTGGAATATTGCGGCATTTTCGAAATACCAGCCAGCACAATACACTGAAAAGGGTAATCCCAACGTCCCAGCTCGACGTAAATGACTTAATAGAGAAAATTTGCGAATTGCCACGAGGCACAGTGCGGAGAACTCGAGGCGAAATGAGGCATAAAATGTCATTTTGTTGTGTATTGAACACTGAACAGGCCTGTACGCGACGCCAAAGGGAGTGAGTCGAGAGTCTGATGGAATTATATCGGAGGTAAATCAAGAGTGAACAAATCATGAAAATACCAGTAATTTACTTTCTTTTCAACCCAGACTTGTTTTGTCAACACCACGCTACTGAAATCATTTACTGCACAAAATGCTGCAAACAGGCAGACAATCTATTGGAGTTTTATTAAATTTATAATGCGCCACTTTTCATTACTGGCAGCAGTACAAATGCAATTCATCTAGCGACGGTTCCCAACGGATTTCTCGGTTTAGTCATGAATGAGTAAGTGCTCATAGTTCTTGTCCTCGTGTTACTCATATACAACAGAAAAGACAGAAAACACTCTGTACATGAATAATGCGACAGAGAAACCTCCTATACACGGCATGTAATGCAAATGGTTGTGAAGCTCAGTAAACAATTGTGTGGGGTTTTTTTCTGTTATATTTAGGCGATATTTCATAGCAAAAAAAAAATGTAAAAAAAAAAATACTTCAATGATGATTTTGTTCAATATTTTTGACATTTTTAATATTCCGAAGTCCTCGTAGTTTACCGTTGAAATACTTTTTAGTAGGCTTAACACTCTTTCAGATTAAACACTCAAATAAATTTAAAAAAAATTACATGTGTTTCAGCCATACTACGGCAACCTAAATGCAACTTTTACTTACTAACTAAAATATCATCAGAGGCTTTTGCAGCTGTGATTAGTGAATAGGTGGTTCTTCAAAACCCTTCAAATTATTACAGAATTCCAAAGAATTTCTAGCACCGAGTATCCATGGTGAAAATATGGCATGTCATATGAAAATATTTAACCCTATCTGGCCTGAGCGATTTGGGGTGTATCGCAGCCTGTGGGGGGGGGGGGGGTCCTATATATTTTCGCTATCGCTAGGATTAGAGGACTGAAACTTACCACACTATATCTTTGGGTCAAGCTCTACAAGAAAATGTAAAACAATCCAAGATGGCCGCCATGATGACGTCACTGTGACGTCATTTTCAAAAAGAGCATTTTTGGACGATTTTTCGGTCAGAATTTTCGATTTTTGTTTTTTCTTCACAAAAACTGCATGATAAATTAGTAAATAATAATCTGATATGAAATAAAATAAGTTTTACCCACTTTTCCATACAGAAAAGCCAAATTTTTGAAGAAATATGACGAAAACATCACTTTTCAGGTACCCCACATGGCCGCCATTTTGAATTTACCCATGATCCCCTGCTCGGGGGGTCATGCAGATAGGCATGAGTTACAATTTCGTGTCATAAAAGTATCTCAGGAATGCTTTGAATAAGATTTTTCGTTCTAACCACTTTGGGAAGACGCTATCTCTTCAACATGGTCAAGCCAATTTTCAGTTAACTTCAGTTAACTCCATAACGATTCAAAAACTTATACTGGAAAGAAGTGGTGCGCTAATTTACCAGTTTTGCTTTGAAATTTCGTAGCGACTGAGATTTGTTGAACGACAAAGCGACTGAGATTTGTTGAATGACAAACTATCTGTTGACAAGCAAGCAAATTAGCTGAAAATAGTCAAGCCATGTAATATAACATTATCGAGCGCACACAAAATTAAATGATGATTTAATGTACCAAATTATCTCTTAAGGGAGCATTTTTCTTGTAACAGTTCCCAATTTCGACAGAAATATAGAGAAGGGAGCTTGCTCATTGAAAGAAAGTAGTTTGCGAATGAACAAACTCTTACACAATTTTGATATCGGAATCTCCGTATATCTTTTGCAGGCATTTTCTTTCTGTAACGCCGTTTAAATACTTAGAAAAAAACATTGTATGTATTGCGATATCTGTTTTTTTTCCTCGACAAGCTGCTATCATCTACGCACCATTTCCCTCAATTATGGGATCACAATACTAGCCTATTGCTTCCAGGACCTTGCTTTCAATAGCATAATTGCCAAAATAATTATCAGAAATTCCAACATCCCCAGGCGCTAATTGTGCAACACGGCGATACGGTGAAGTACCTCGCTCACTCTATTCTGTGATGGCTTTCAGTTTTGAATGGGCCAGCAGCAGACTACGGTAATTATAGCATTTTTATACTGTCTTAAACTATAATTTTCATGGAGACCCAAACAATATGGTTGTTCTAATTAGGACCGAAGGGCAGGAAAGAAAATGACAGTAGCAGGTATTAGTGATAATCGAACACACGTTACATAGCTGTCGTCTTTAGTTTCCGCAAGACATCATCCAAACTTCGTATAGCCCCGTTATCACAAAAATCCACGTCGGACACGTGGGAATGCATTACACCATTAGGTAACCACATATTTCTCACAGGAAGCGATCACAAATTTCCAACGATGCAAGCAAGATAACGTGATCTTCAAGTCATAAATTCATTTTCACTGCTAATTAGACACTGGTACACGTGTCCTGAAATCGACTCCTGTTTCGCTAATGAATAGCGAGGACGGAGACAATGATAAAATATTTCTTTCTCTTGGCACATAGAAGTACCATAATATTCATGTGAGAGTCAGGAGAAAAACTGAATAGTCTACCAATCAGAATGTATCGTGACAGCGTAATGTTCCCTCGTATCGGTAGCGAATTTATTTTCCCTTAACACGAAATCAAGTAATTTGGGGAGGAAAATGTATTACTTATTTACTTAATATCGGGGTTATCTTATATGATAACATTTTGTATCTATACTGCATATAGTTTCTTCCCCCGCATTCCATCCCATTTGTCCTTTTCGCATCATCGAACACCGATGACCGCTTTGACCTTTTGTCACGCTCGTCTCGGTATCACGCTCCTCTCGCTGATTAAAGCGAATATCAGATAATCTATGGTCAACCATAGGTCGGTGCCGTTTCGTAATATATCATTGACCGATAGCCGGATTATAACAATACAATAATCCAAATTGGTTTGCGGTGGGTTGAATTCTGCGGAATGAGAAAACTGTTCGATCCGTATTCAAGGCTGTATTGTTGAGAATTGAAGGCAATACGCGATTCAACTATTATAGTAGTTACAAAGTTCATTGTGCTGTGAATAAAAAAAATCCTACTCAGGAGTTTAAACGGAAATTAACGCTCACGTACCAGCAACTGAATATTATGCGTATCTGAACTCTCAAAATTGACTTCGTGGTGGTAGCATGTTTGAAAATGATTTCCATATTTCGCCGTTTGAATTTACATTGCTCTTGTTGAAATTTTTATTTTTTGATTACTTTCATTCCGTCTCTACAAAAATAGCCTTACGATTATTAACAACAGAAAAATCTTTGTAACGTCGATAGATATATGAACGGAAACACCCGGATATTTTTAAATTGTCATTTTATACCGACGTTGGGCTGGTTGCTGGAAGATGATACCGGTTTCGAAGAATGAGATGAACACATACCAAATATGGCGTCTATATGTATATATATTATTAATTTTCGCAGGTATTGGATTCGGTACAGGACTGGGCGTATATGTGGTGACCTCTAAAGTTGCCCGGGATGAGGCCGGCCCAGCCACTGTCATATCCTTCATTATTGCTGGGGTCACTGCTCTGTTGTGTGGTATGTATATATTTTATAGCCGTTTGAAGCCATTCCATATCTTCCTTAGATCAGAACGGGATACTCTATTGCCCTAAGTTTAGTTTATAAGTGGTTTTGGAGATTGTGTTGAAAGCTTGAATAATAAGCCTGCAATAATTTCCCGCATAATACTTTTCTGCAACAATCATGCAAATGGTCGCCGCTCTTTCAAGACGGATTGTCAATGATAAGCAATTAAAATATATCCCACCATGGACCTATCACCTGACAAACATCATTGCAAACTGTTTGAACGCATCTGCCTCGCCAATTACCTGCATAATCTCTAAAAATATTGGGTTTAGGTCTTGAAGAATTCTCGAAAGTATCTTCCGATAAAGAATCCACAAGCATTAACAATGTTTTCCATGACTAAGAATATGGAATTTGAAGATTTTACCCATACTCCCATGTCTCAAGACTATTTTAATGTTGTGTTTGATTGCACACTAGTACCATTGTCATCGAGATTAAAATTTGAGGGAAATTATTGAATCGGAGATCCTAAATACCAAATATATACTATAAAAGGAGCCGTGCGTCCGTGTCATTGCATGTGTTGTATTATGACTGGAGCAGTATGAGCCGTGTGTGCATCCTCGTCACTCGGTAGTAGTTGTAGTAGTATGAAAGGAGCCGTGCGTGCGTCCGTGCCACTGACTATCCTATGATCTTGGAAATAGTGCCCTGTGATTGTAGAGGTGCGAGAAAGGCGTAAGGGTGATGCTAGTATTCTATCAGATCTTATATGGTGCTATGGAATCCTTGCAGAGCCAAATCACAGCTACATTTTATTGAAAATATTGAAAATATCATTTCGGATTTTGTGATAGTCATGGCGTGTGCACTGCAGTATCATCACTTCCTTCACCAAAATAGTAACAATACTTGCGTCGTGGCTATCCAGCAATGAAACACGAACTTTGTGAAGAATTTAAACCAACGCAAACAACTAATAACTGAGATACATGTTCTCTCAGTTGTCGATATGAGACCAATCTAGGCAAACCGAAGACAGCTGCTGATCCGCATTGTAGTATCGATTCTTAAATTCCAATTTTAGCTTATAGTTCAAGCAATTATAAGCATTTCAAGGATGTATAGTGTTTTTCGTTCTCAACTCTCATGAGAGTTCTGTGATGAAAGGAAAGCGACAGAACTCTGCGTAAACACTAACATCCGATTGTAAGATTTGAAGACAAAAATGACATTAAATGACATAAACGAAATAGTATAGATTTCCTTATCATACATGTGGTAGGATATCGCATCACTGCACAAAAACACACAATCAAATGAAATTTGAGGCTCATGCATTTTTGCTTGCAGTTGGATTTTAGGTGCAAATTTAAATAGTGCACATGAGACGTATTCAGATATGTGTTTTTGTGAGGAAGGCCGGTATGGATATTTTACTTTGATCCGTGTTTCGAAAAGCTGTTTCTTTCATTGTACTACAAAACGACTTACTTTAACCCCAACAAGCCTGGTGCATCATGCCCACTTCCAAACTTTCTATCTTGTCACCGTAACGACTCAGAGGAGCATGAGTAAATTATTAATGACGGCCACAAGGTATACCAGAAAAGTGATGTCATTTTTCTTCAAAATCTTCGCTCTTCTGCGGATGAAAGTGGGCGAAAATTATTTCATTTCACAGCAAATTATTATTTACTAATTTATCATGCAGTTTTTGTGAAGAAAGATGCATAAACAAATATTCGAAACTCTGACCGAAAATTTTACCCAAAATGCCTTTCGGGAAACAGACGTAACAGTGACGTCATCTTGGACTATTTTTCCTGGCTGGATAGGTCACATATATTTTTTCAGCACCAGGGCAGCCAAATACAGAAGTTTTTTTTTTTTACATTTGAAACGAAATTCAATTGCTTATATTCTGTACCACTTTTTACCATTTCTTTCTATTAAATAGAAGCCATTGGATTAAACGTGCAAGCCATCGCCTACCCATATACGAAGAGTGATGAGAAAAACAGGAGCATGGAAGTAGCCGCTACCCCTCCATGTTTTTGAGCCTTTGACATCGATATAGGCTTACTATCAGGCAATCCATTTTGCACCTTTTGTACGCGTACCTCTTCTTCTTTCCACCAGGTCTTTGTTACTGCGAATGTGCTACTCGACTCCCTCGTGCGGGTTCAGCTTACGTGTACACTTACACGGTTCTTGGAGAGCTGGCAGGTTTCGTGGTAGGCTGGACCATGGTACTAGAATATATCCTCGTTGGTGCCGTATCTGGGAAAGCATGGGGGCAATATTTGGATTACCTACTTGATGGACAGATAGAAAAGTAAGTTTTCAGAAATTACCGAATATTTAAAGTTTTCTGAAATGTTTCTGTCGCACGGGCTGTATTTTCATTTGATACAAGCTTAAATTGTGTTAACGTAATCATAATACACAGATATCAAGTGTGGTGAGGTTTAACATCCGTATTTGCCTGTTCGATACAGGCGCAATCAAGGAGTGAGAATATCACACCCAACAGCGTTCAATGACTATTTTTTTTACAGAATGTGTTTTCTCAATAACGAACTATGAAGGTTTGCAAAACCTATGACACCAACATTTAGCACCTTAGTGAAATACCAAATGTATTCATCCAACATGTTTGTCGTACATGTGGATTTTAGGAAGGACATATCCCAGAATTTCCATTGTTGCCGACATTCGCTCTGGTGACACAATTTGGAGCGAAATATATGCACGGAAACGGTGTCGGCGCGTGCACGGAAGGCAACTACGCTGAAGATCGTATAATATTGCATCGAGATCATTGACTATTGCAAGAAGTGTGATATTCCCTGTTTTACACAACCAGTCAGAATGAACACTTTTGATATGAGATGTAATGAAAAAAAAATCATGACATTTAGAAATGGTAGAGTACTCAGCATCCATATTTCTCATTGAAATTGGAATATCCCTAAGTTTCGTCACCGTCAATTATTAAAATCAACTAAATATATTCATCTATATTTATTATGTCTCCCCCAACTATTTTGGGGGGAGACATCTAGTGTTTGTGCTGTCTGTCTGTCTGGATGTCTGGATGGATGTCTGTCCGTCCCCTTGCCTTGTCTGCAAGATATCTTGTGAACTACTGGATGGAATTTCACCAAACTTGGACGGAAGCTTCATTGGGATAGCCCCCTCATTTGATTACGTTTTGGTGTATGTGCGTGCATTCATCCGTGTCCGGTGTCCGTCCGTCCGTCCATCTACTTGTACATGTATATACAGGCCTTGTCTGCAAGATATCTTGAGAACAACTGGACGGAATTTCACCCCACTTGAATGGAAGCTTCAGTGGGATAGCCCCCTCATTTGATTAGATTTTGGTGTGTGTGCGTGCATTCATCCATGTCCGGTGTCCGTCCGTCCGTCCATCTACTTGTACATGTATATACAGGGCTTGTCTGCAAGATATCTGGAGAACTACTGGACGGAATTTCACCAAACTTGGATGGAAGCTTCATTGGGATAGCCCCCTCATTTGATTAGGTTTTGGTGTATGTGGGTGCATTCATCCGTGTCCGGTGTCCGTCCGTCCGTCCATCTACTTGTACATGTATATACAGGGCTTGTCTGCAAGATATCTGGAGAACTACTGGACAGAATTTCACCAAACTTGGATGGAAGCTTCATTGGGATAGCCCCTCATTTGACTAGGTTTTGGTGTGTGTGCATGCGTTCGTCCGGTGTCCGTCCGTCCGTCCATCTGCTTGTACATGTATATACAGGCTTGGTCTGCAAGATATCTTGAGAACTATTGGATGGAATTTCACCAAACTTGGATGGAAGCTTCATTGGGATAGCCCCCGCATTTGATCAGGTTTTAGTGTATGTGTGCATGCATTCATCCGTGTCCGGTGTCCGTCCAACCGTTCATCTACTTGTACATGTATATACAATGAAAATCGCTTCTTTGTAATTAATATTTTTAGATACGCAGCTTTGTTTAAGATACTTATTGCTACATTCATTTTATAGCACTTTCCCTTAAATTATGTGCCCATTCAAGGCAAGGTGGGAGGTTGGGGGAGACGTATGTTTTTGCTCAAAAAACCAACCAGCATAGGCTTCATGCCGGAGCGGCAACTCAAGGGTCAAAGCGGAACCTCTAGTTCGTATTTATCTATTTGTTCACCTATATGAGGCGCCAATGTGTTCTCACAGACAAAGTAATAAGGGATATCTGCTTTTGCTGGCAAAAATTCGAGATCATTCTCGAGAAAGATGAAAAATTGGGTAAACAAATCTACATTTATTTTTATGTCGTCACACTTTCATCGCAGAACACACGCCGGTATTTCTGATCAAGGCAAGCTTAAGCCAGCAGTCTGCGTGTTCCCGGAAGTACTATTTCGAAAATCACACATGATAAATAGGCTGCCACCTCTCAGACCAAAATGTGTCCATTGGGACGTGCCCTGCATCACCATTCATTCTGTTGTAATCAGTTAGAAGGCCTTGTAGAATCTCTTTGGAGCGGTGCTTCGGAAACCTCAAGACGACGTATTTTACAGACACCTTGTCTCAGAAGAGCCGTAAAACCTCATTCTTCCTGCAATCGGATTTAATCAATGACCGGACAATAAACCGCACAGTGTTAGCAGACGGTATCCGTCCGAATCTTGTGACGGCTCATGTCAATTAAATACACTTACCGGGATACGGATACGGCACTTGTCAGTAGTAAGCAATTACGGGGCATAAACGGCGGTCGTGGGGATTCCATTTGTCTACTTAAACCTTTCTAAATAATAACAGGGTTAACTAAACTGAAGAGCCGAGACTGTCATTTACGGTGGGACGATACCACGGGCAAAAACCGCATTTTATGTTAAAGAATGGAGACTCCGAGATTCGATGATGTGCACAATTTCCATTGATGCTGGCAAAACTGCATGACGTCCATTCTTGATAGATTTCAAATTTGAAAGTACTGATGATCCTACAATTGTAGTCGTCAAGAAATGAAAAGCTATACAGTCACTGTTTGTCAGTGGATTTAGGCACTCCAGCGCATGAGTACATGATGTTCAGAGAGAGAGAGAGAGAGAGAGAGAGAGAGAGAATTAAGGTTTAACGCGTTCAGCCATATTGCAGCTTTTTAGCGACGATCAAACAAAATTCTAAGTATTCAAGTTAATAACTTAGTAATCTAACACATTAAAACATACACACATTAAAACTCAGGCAATAAACCGATCTCTCGCAAATAACATATGCAGATGAGGGTGGGAGACAGTGACTGGAAGTAGAGGTGAGAACACAAGGAGTATCACGGTGAAGGGGTACTGAGCGTTTACAGTCTTCGGAATCCGGGAATCTGATTTCTTTATCTGTGCTGAAGCTGGACATGATGCAATCTTCGGGAACGTTAACATCCGTTAACAACATTCTTTACGTTCATAAAGTTAGACCGCGCCGATATCAGTGGTTGTTTTCTTCAGGACTGATCTGACCAGAAAGAGTCCAATTTTAACCCCAAAAAATGACCGAGAAAATGTATTGAACTGGTCGTAAATTAGTTCTCCTACCTATTGTAGGACTTTTATGCCACACCGGACCAACGACTTTGGGGAAAAACGATATAATATTAATTTTATGATATTAATTATTATTTTCGAGATTCGAGAATCGAAATTGTGGATTTATTTTCATTGTGACCTGGAATCAGACACCTCTTTGCACCCTCCCCCTTTGATGAGCAGTTAGATGGTAGCTGCTTGACTTTTATAAACGAAAACTAGCTACATGTTGTCTCGCTGGTATCAGCGTTGATGACCGAATCTATTTGGTATACAAGCTATTCGGATGTGAACAGCATCATAGATAAATAGTGTATTTACATCTCACTGCACGTACGAGGAAACATTAAAGTGCAGGTAAAATGCAATTCACAAGCACACACACTGCTGTTGGTGGAGTTGCGAGAGACAACATACATCACCAATACGTTATATATATCCACAATACTCCGACGTCTTTCTAAAATAGCAAAGCAGGTTTTGGCACTTGCACGTACTAGTTTGTCCTTAGACAGCATAACGAGACCATTTCGTTTACTGATTCAGAAATTCGTCATGCACAACAGACGCCTCCGAATGACGAGAATACCTATGTTTATAATCCATATTGGAATAGATTTATGGTGTTGAGGGATGACAATCCACATTACTTGGTATTTATGTTTGTAGGGCCCTCTCCAAAAAGTTTTTAATTCACCTCGGACCTTACCTAGAAGACCACATGGACCTCCCAGCTTTCTCCATAGTAATAGCCGTGGTGTTCATCTCCGCTTTGCTCGCTAAAGTAAGTTGAATTAAGATGAACGGCGAATATAATTAAATTCCTCATTCTTTCTGCTGGAAGATGAAGTGTCAACTATCCCTATTAAATCATTAGTAGTATTACGGAGGGATGTAGTCACACTTTTAAACGGAAGTTTCCTTTGAATCATTGATATGCATGTTACTTTCGATTTAAGTTATTCAGTGTGATCTAAAATTCATTTGACAGAAAGAATTATGTGAATATAAAGTGGCATATTATAGTGGCTACTATAACATGTCCATACCCGGACGAAATAATGTTATCATGTCCTCTTCAGGAATGTTAAAACTGTAATGTATTTTTTTTTCAGTCATTGGCGGTTTTGGTTTTCTTACTCGGTATAGTGAGCGTACTGGTGATCATGGCCATCGTCTGTGTGGGGTTGTTTCACGTAGAAAGCGAAAACTGGAAGGAGCCGCCCGGCTTTTTCGCATACGGCATGCTAGGCGTAAGTTCATCTGCTGTATATGACTAACTCACACAAGACGCAACATTTCCATCTAATACTGCAGAGCCAGCGCTCGGAAAAGTCCTATACTTGCGCAATGCTGCTACCATATTTCTGTCGCGCAATATTATTGAACCACATCTATCCCCACAGAGCGTGATTCTGCTTTGTAGTGTCACGTCTAGTACATATTGACCCTCAGTGAACCCCTTTTAAACACTTTATCTGAAACATATCATGGATGTACTAAACTTGACAATGCCTGAACATACTGGTAAAGTCAATCAATTTCTCACGGCATCACTTTTGCATTCTTGGAGACAATCCGGTGAATGTACAACGGATCCCTTCTAACTTTAGACCACATTGTTGGTAGCTAATCTAAGTACCACCGCAGTAGAACCAGGAAATGTGGATGATCGCATGGAAATTATGTTTATTGATCACAAGCTCTTCCTTGTATAAATTTCTGTTTAAGAGTGCGACTCATACCTATATTAGCCTATCACTGAGGAAAAACAATCAATCATGAATTTTTATTCACTGTTTAATATCAAGTTTGGCTGCCATTGGAAATAAAAATCTTTCAGTAGATTTGATCAAGAGAAGCGGGAAGTAAATGGAAGGGTGTTTAAAACCGTTTTGTTATAGGTCTAACCTTATACTCTTGAGTATCCCTCACAAGAACAACGAAACATCAGCAATCTGTATTTCCTATGTCTAACAATTACGCTCGATGTTGAAACCAAAGTAGTGCTGAAATTGCTTTATATAACCCGAAGGCTATGTACATGATTCGCGATGGACCAATGGTCTATTAATTTTCACGTACATAATTATACACGCAACAGAATATCTATGCTGCACAGATAGAGCGTGACAACATTACGTGTCTGTGAAATGTATCGAGTCCGTAATTGTGCGATGACAAAAATACATAGTCGGGAAAAAAAGATGAGATAATAATTATTATATTGACAATATTTTGCCTGAATAAATTAACTCAGTCTGGTATTCTTCATTGTTCTGCAGGTGCTTCAGGGAGCCGGAGCTTGTGTTGTGTCTTTTATTGGAATAGATGCAATAGCTCAGTTAGCCGAGGATGCTCGCGTGCCCTGTAAAATGATTCCCAGAGCCGTATCGACGACTTTCCTGTGCTTATTCATCATGTTTTTTGGATTATCACTCGCCTTAACATTGGTTTACTGCTGGAAAGACTTGCCGGAATCGGTAGCCATACCGAAATCCTATGCTGCTAGAGGTATAACGGGATCAAACTATGTTATAGGCGTCGGGGGCGTTCTATCCCTGACGGCATCTCTGTTATGTTCTATGTACTGCCTTCCTCGGGCGATATTTGCCCTCGCCAATGACAGGCTCATTATAAAGGTGCTTTCATATACAAGTGAGATAACAAGAGCGCCAATTCTAGCGTCCTGCTTTGGAGGAATTATCTCGGCAACAGTTGCAACGCTCGTTCGTACAGATACACTGCTCAGCATGTTGTCCTTTGGGACCCTACTCTCATTTGGCCTGACGGCAACATGTACATTGTTACTTCGATACGATCAACAAACCATAGGCTTACACAAAGAGTACGAGGATTTATACGAAAGCTTACAGTCAACAACGCTCGTAGAAATTTCGAAAACCACACAACATGCTACCAAAAGAAACCAATTACAGATTCCATCGATGGCCGGTGCTGGTATACAGGAATTAGACAATGAGGATGAATTCAAATCTTTTGATGCTGACGCACCGAAATTACTCATGAGAAAATCGGTCTCAGCGGATACAATGTCTTCCCGGCTTGAATCCAGTAGTTTTGTTTGTCCGCCGAATTCTCATCTGGACATGCAAATAAACGAAATAGACATAGCTCCCGATATGAACAACGATTCAACAAAGCCGATTTTGAAAGATCCAAGAGCTAAAAGGAAAATGTACGTAATGGTGCAAAGTCCAAGTTTATCTAGCATAATTACTACAGTAAGTGAATGTACAATTACACCATCTTTGGAATCATTACGTGTGGTAAAAACTGCTACAGTAGTGCTGGCGTTCGCCACCGCATGTATGGCCATTCTGACCCTGTGTGGAAACGATTACTTAGCCAGCGCCGAATGGTGGGCCATATTCTTCCTTTCGCTGTTTATTGTATCGATTACTGGAGCCATTTACTGCATTTCTAGACAACCAAGAAACCATACCAAATTACTATATTCAACGCCCTATGTGCCATTTGTACCCATAGCGGGGATATTTCTTACCATTCATTTACTGGTGGCATTACCCGCCATGGCCTGGGCTGGCTTTGGTGTGTGGCTGGGTTTAGGTAAGTGCATTATATTATATATATTTACAGATATACGATACAATACGTGTTGTATATATTTACAGGCACACGATACTATACAAGTTGTCATGTCGAGTTCAACTTGCAAAGAATACAAGCTACAAGACGAATTGGTTTATATCCCATATGTAATATTATTAAATCATTATGTACAAAATTACATTACATTTAAAGTAAACAGACTTCATAATTATTAGTCCAGCATCCACG
>JAVTVY010011256.1:0-55243 GCA_036873755.1 Hanleya hanleyi | reverse complement strand
ATTTATCTGAAAGGGCTCTTTCAAGGAGTAACGTTACTCCCAGCTGTTCTAACAAGCATCAAATCTCACAAACGATAAGGTAATAGGAAGGCAAGACAGTGTAGGCTTTCCAAATCAAGCTCTGAGAGTAACGTTACTTAAAGTCACAGTGAAACATACAGCCAAGGATTCCCGATGGGCATGACAGTGCACTCGGTGAGCCATCAATAAATAATAAAAAAAATTATAATAAATCAAACGTCAAGGTTCTAATGTCAGCGGTTCTCCTTCTTTTGCCGACGAAAGGATTCGGATGGACTGACTGACTGACTGACTGACTCGCTCACTCACTCATTACCGGACAATTTGCAAATGGTAGCCTAATTCGTAGAAATAATAATTATGAATTGTATTCATATAGAGGATCCTGAAACTCCAAAAGAGACCACAATATCTGAGTTGATTGTACACGACTCTGAATAATAGCAATTTTACAGAAACATCGAAATTATCACAATATTGAGGAGGATATATTGACTATTGGGTACGAATACTGCATGTATATGATAAGGCAGAATTGGAAAATTATGTAGTGATTGAGGCCGTGAGATTGCACTTGCTGAAACTGGAATGTTCAGATAGACTATTATTCCAATTTATCTCAAAGGACTCTTTCAGAGAGTAACGTTACTCCCAGCTGTTCTAACAAGCATCAGATCTCACAAAGGATAAGGTAATAGGAAGGCAAGACGTGTAGGCTTTCCAAATCAAGCCCTGAGAGTAACGTTACTCTCAACACTTTTAAAAGTGGCACAAGTTATATATCAGAAAAATGAGAGTAGCGCTACGCATCTTGCAGAGCCAATATCACTGTTATTCCCTCTGTGAGAGTAACGTTACTCGCAACAGTTTTACCAGTGGCTCAAGGTTTGAAAACGGGGAGTATCATTACTCATCATGGAGGCCATTATTGTGATTATTCCCTGTGAGAGTAACGTTACTCTCTCAATTTCAGAGAAACCAAGTTATTCAACCCCACTTTTCAAAAAGTGATGGATTCAAACAGCAATATATAGTTAAATTGACTTCAATTTGCTGAAAATAAGCCAAAAAAGGGAATTTTGGATTTTCCCTTTTTGAAATGGATTCTGTTATATGTTCATTTGGAGACAATGAAGTATCCACATGACCCCTAAAGTAGTAGTACACTTAGTTGTCGAAAAGCTTACCGTATATCATATATATCGTCGGTTTGCAGCTACGGATATTAAATCATAATTTCCTGATCATACCAGAGATGATCGGAGGTCATTAATAGAATGGAGTTTACGGAGTAATAGATAATATTACTTTCTTTCAACGATTATCAAAGCGTGATAGAATTCAAAACCGTGCTAAAACATCGGCTAGTGTGGCCTTCTTGTTGCTGTTACCTTTGAAGAAGGTCCAATAACTTGCAAAATAAATATCACAGCAGGCTGCACCTTTAAACACATATAATTCAGGTAAGCCTGATGCGACAACATGCAGAACTCTTCGTCTACAAACATGTTCCCAATTTGGGTCCGGATTTTTTTTCTTTTCAAAATTCGAATTCTGTAAAATCTAACACCTACCAAGCTGTCGTTATTTTCAAATCTTCCACCATTGACGAAAAGTTATTTCCCATGCAATACCCTTCAAGGTATATACAAGATAACGTGCCGGGATCATTCACCCCCCACACGTATATGGGATGAGCGCATGCAACATAGGCTGACCAAGCACAACGTTTGAGACAAGCTGCCCGCCCATGTACGAGGGGAGGGGGGGCAAGGGGGGGGGGGCGGTGTAAGCGATCGTGTGAACATGAACAAATATCTCTAGTACGGAGAAAAAATAAAAAAATAATCCAAATACGAAGAACGAAGAAAAAACAATTCGTGAAGAATTTAAGTGTGTCTTTATTAGCTACCACGCTGTTTAATAGTGGTGTCAGTACATGCAAAGGAGCAAACATCGGAAAACGTTGGAAATTGTCCACAGTTGACAACATACTCATGATCACGTCATTCTCCACACCAGGGTTGTTTCGACGCTCACACAAGAGCTGAATCCGCTAGAGTTGCGTCCCCTCTTGCAGGCAAGCGATTTATACGAGAGTGACGGTGTGAACGGGAACGTAAATGACGAATCTCACAAAACGAGGAACGCAAAATTATAACTTGGTGGAACAGAGAATTAAAAATAGGAAAATACGGTGAACGTCGAATAGGTCCAGAACGTGTGTACGCAAAATTAGTTTTCCTCAGAACTGAGAACGGATAATGAAAATTACCCCAAAACGGAGTACGAAAATACCCCTTCCCCCCCCCCCCGCATGTACGAATTTTCCTCCGATGATCAATTTATATGGGATCCTCTTGATTCCGTACATCGGTTGCATTGTATTGTATTGTATTCTATTTATTTCAGAGTCCCACAGGTCATGGGCCCACTTACAGGTCTGATAACATAACATTTTAAAGAATATACAGTAAAAGTCGTACACAACATAAATAATAAGAAGTAGGTTCATACATACCCATATCCCAGCATTCTGCACACGACCTGTGCGTCTCTCTCGTCCCATCCATGACGGCAAACCGACCCCCATAAATCGTCGTGATAAACTTCTACTCTTCCCTCCCATCCGTCCACGTCTCCTATCAGACGCACGTTATTTCCTTGATAATCTGTAAGTGAATGTTTTATAAGGACAGTACACGTGGGTAGATAAAACTGGATATTACATTGTCATAACCGGTTTCGCTCTTTTAGAGCTTGTCAAATGACGAAGTTAACATGCTATTAGATACAATTTATATAGTGCAGTATGTTTACAATTATTGTTGCATAGTTACATAAAGTCATAATAACAGAACAAGTATAGTCAAATACAAAACAATGAATACAGAGAGACGACTGCTGGTTAATGTGCGCGTTTCCATGTACTCAGACATGCGTACTTTACAGTTCATGGTCTTCATGCACCAGAAGACATGCGCAGATAACTCATTTTATGGAACCAGTCTGCGAATACTGAAATAATGTTTTAGTGACTCTGAATCGATCAAATAATCTATATACATGTATATAGAGGTATGATTAACCAGTCTAATATAACAAAAACATATGGTTTGGAAACATTCGGGTATAGACACTCCTGGAGAGTGGGCAGATATTAAAGGGTTGTGGGGGATGGGGCTAGACAAGCAATGGATTTGGTGGGTGGTTACAATCCAAGGGCTGGCTCACATAATGTTGAATGGTAGTACATGTGGTATGCTGGTTATAAAGAGTAGATATAACAGTGGTAATATATTAAATAAAGTAAGGAACAGTCCATAGATTATCTGCATGACCTCCACCTCTAATAACAGAATATAAATGGGCACATTGTAGTCTATTGTGGTGAGATCACATCTTTTCATGCATTGGAGATTATCTGCCCCTGGTGTCTGTTCATGAGGCGTGGTTTTTTTGAGATGAGAAAACCAATAACCAGGCGTTTCTCGTTGCCTGTTCGTATAAACCTCATGAAGATCTTGCAGTACATGAGCTCATACGGTTCCATCCCCGGGTCAAGCGGAATTAGGCACAAGTTACAAAACATATCGCCATAAATCTTGCATACTGCGCTCGTATTTTGCTGTCAGCATGCGATAAGTGTCAACAAATTTGAGAACTTTCAGTAGGGGTATAGCCCTGTTTTATAAGTTTCTGCAATAATGTTTTGTGACGTTAATTAAAATCGTCACATTTAATACACGATCTAGCAAATGCTACTAGGCGAGATATGCATACGCCATATGTAGGTCCCACTGAAATATTTGCTGTCCAGAAAGGCATAGTTTTTGATGTCGAAATTGTAATCATCCCTTTGGCGTAAATTCGACGAAGTAGAAGGGCCTCTTCATTGTTATAGAGACACATATGTTTAAATATCATGTGCCGTTGGGGATATCAGCAGTTTCACTAAAATCAACTGAAGATGGATATATATCCTTCACCGTGTCATTTATACAGCAATTATCCACAGCTAGAAAATCGGATATACATCGTTTGGTGAATGAGGAGGAACAGGAAAGGATCGGTTTTTGGAAGCGCATGCAGGTAGTCGTATTCACAAGAGAACAGATATAGGTCAGCCGAAAGGAGGGCACAATTTGTACCCATTGGGATACCTATATACTGTTGATATATTGCGTTGCCAAATTCCACATATATATGTCATTATTAAGAAACTTAAGCAACCCAGAGAAACATCTATATAATTAATGAGAAATTCACGCAACCCATGCAAAGAAACATCCCATGAATGGTATTCCTTTTATTTAGCAGAGATAAATATTGGTTTACGACTGATGACATTAATATACTGACGATCAGGTTTCTTGTACACGGATAATGTTAATGATATAAATGAACTTAGTGGGTCAATAAGGTCCTGATGAGGGAGTGTAGTACAAAGAGCGCAGAAATCCCATGTGGATACATGTCTATATGGTGTGTGGCCTCTATAATTAGCATCAAGTTCTTCCTTAAGCTAAGTTTTTAGAAACCCGTATGCTGATTCTCAATTCATTAACCAGCACCTGGTAACAGTAATATTTACATATGAATATTATATCATCTGGAGCCTTTGAAGCAAGAGAGAGCCGGTCAACAGTTCCAATGTCGTTAAAACTTCACGTTAATCATGTCAGTAAATCCGTATTACTGTTTTCCAAGAAACATTTTCATGTCGTTCATTAGAATATTTCATCTTGTATCTTAACTACGTGGTTGTGATACACAAATTATGATAGTATTACATGCACAATGTTCAGGCGGCCCTTATTTATGAAACATTGCGCAACACATCGGGAACAGTACGATCCTACTTTTCCTTCAGTCTGTGATATGCAGGACTGTATTTGGAAAACTTTCCTCAAAAAACTGATCTGATTATAATATCCACATGTAATAGAACATAATGCCTCACCCGAAATTCCGTGATCACCACAGCGGACAGAGGCATGTTCACTCTTGGAACATGAGTCGATACCCGTGCCGTTGATAGAGCAATCGGTTAGTGATCTCTCACTTCCTTGACAATATATTTCTTGTAACCAAGGGTCTGGGCCTGGTCCAAAATAGGAGTTTAAGATCCAATTGGCGTTGGTACTGGATAAAAACATAATAATAGACAGTTTGAACATACATGTACAAGGCTGTTTTCAAAAATAATTTGATAATGTCATGTATCTGCTGAATACATAAAAAAGATTTAAAAAAATGTTTTATAATATGTTCCTGTGAATACATTTATAATGAATAATTCAGAATACATCTTTTATGTACACAAAAATATATATTCTCTATTATTTTTGTGTAAATAGATTTTTTTATATATATTTCCGGAAATACATTACCAAGGATTTTTTGTATGAACAAAATAGATTAAAAGTATCTTTGTGTGAATATAGTTTGAATGACTATTTAATAATAACAATTAATTATAAAATAGTTTTTTTTTGTGGATTTTAAAATATATATTTTTTATGTATCTTTCTGTGAATAGATTTTTTTATGTTTTCAAAAACAAATTATCAAGGATGTTTTTGGAAAAATAAATTGATCATATATTTGGGTAAATATAGTTTAAAGGAATATCTAGTAATACATTTTTTATGGATTTTAATTTTTTTTATGTATATTTCAGTGGGTAGATTTTTAATATGGTTTTGAAAATACTTTATTAACCCTATCTGGCCTGCGCTTAACCAAACTTTCTGCGCTATATCCGGAACGACAAAAAATGGAGAGCTGAGACTTCGTAACTTTATAGTTTGTCGTATTGGGGTCATTTTGAGCTATTTGCATGACCCCCGAGCAGAGGATCATGGGTAAATCCAAGATGGCGGCCACATGGGGTAGGTGAAAAGTGATATTTTTGTCATATTTCTTTAAAATTTCTGCTTTTCCGCGATGAAAAGTGGGCAAAAACAATTTTATTTCACATCACATTAATATTTACTAATTTATCATGCAGTTTTTGCAGAGAAAGTGCAAAAATAAAAAAATCGGAAAATCTGACAGAAAAATCGACCAAAAAATGCCGTTTTTGAAAATGACGTCACTGTGACGTCATCAAAGCGGCCATCTTGGATTTTTTTTTACATTTTCTGGTAGAGCCTGACCCAAGGGTATAGTGTTATAAGTTTCAGCCCCAAGGGGTAAGAAAAATCATTCGGGGGGCCATTTCGGCCCCCCCCCCCAGGCCTGGACAGGTCCCAAAAAGCCCAGGCCAGATAGGGTTAAGGCATTTTGACAAATTTATTTTTAAAATATGTTTTAAAACATCTCATCAAAATCGATTTTTCAAAATATATTTTACCTGATCTGGCCTGGACTTTTTGCGACCTGTCCAGGCCCGGTAGATACTTCATGTAGGTAGCTATTTTCTGTGTCTTTGTGTCGCTGAAAAGGCACAAGTCTGGACACATTGTTGTCCCCAGGCTAGGCTATTGTATACATTGTCTCGTGATTCTTTACATGGAGTATGAACCCCAGGCCCGTTCCCCCTAATTTATTCTCTTACCCCCTGAGCTAGGGGGTTTAAACTTACCACACTATACCCTTGGGTCAAGCTCTACAAGACAATATAAAAAATCAAAATGGGTGATTTAATGACGTCACAATGAGGTCATTTTCATAAACAGCATTTTTTTGTAGATTTTTCGAATTTTTCATTTATGCAATTTCTCCGCAAAAACTGCGTGATAAATTAGTAACTATTACTGAGATGGGAAATAAAATAGCTTTTGCCCCCTTTTCATCGGTGAAAGGCAGAAATTTGAAAACAAAATGAAGAAAACATCATTTTTCTGGTACCCCACGTGGCCGCCATCTTGAATTTACCCGTGATCCCTTACTCAGGGGGTTATGCAAATAGGCTCACAATGACCCCAATATGATAAGCTATAAAGTCACGGAGTGTCAGCTTTCAATTTTTGTTGTCGTCCCGGAGATAGGGCAGAAAGTTTGGTAGGGGCGACAATCCCTCCCCCTCAGGCCTGGTAGGATTAAAGCTACATGTATTTGTAAATGCATTTTTCCTATTTCCAGGTATTATAAGAAATTAATGAGATAAAACTATGCACTCAATAGATTATATTTCTTTAAAATACATACATTATAGATTATTTATCCCAGATAGCCTGTATTACACCATACAAGGACAAACTTTCAGATAAAAAAAGACAAGACAGTATACTGAGGCCTGTAGCATAGTTCCCTACGTGCCTTAATTGATAGAGCGTGATCATCCAAATCGATGAATTCCGCGTAGAAGCGCCCGTCACCAAACAAAAAAAACATAATTTTGTTCTTACCCCTTGAGTTAGGGAGATGAATATTTCCATGAAGGCTAGTTCACATTTTTCCTCGCTGAAGCTACTCAATGCTGAACCGGATGCCCGACAGCCACAGTACAGTCCGACAGAGATGGCCAGGAGTCAATATTTTCTCCTTTCTCGTGTATTATTATTATTATGATTTTTTCAATCGAGAAAAAGAGTCACGAACGAATATCACAATATTACGATTCTATCATTTCTCGACCGAATAAGGCAATAGAATCAGGATTATATTATTATGATGAAGAAAGAGTCGCACAACCGTGAATGAATTGTGTGCAAATTTAGCATCTTCTTATACGATCAACAGAGCTCATTTGGAATGCTTTTTTAAATCATGCGACATGCAAGCCGTGGTCGAACTGTCGGCACACGGCGTTTGATATCAACAACGGTCCTCGCGCAGTGTTGACCACGATCAGCCTATTTCGCCTTCCCATTCCTCTTCACACCATACTAAAGTGTCCAGATTGTTTTCTATTATGCGCTCTAGTTGTATATCATCTTTTATCGAACTAACAAATCAGCATGTTCTGCTCTACAACATGCGATATTTGTACTTTTAACACTTTTACTGTAGTTTCCAGTATTCGGAACTATAGAGTGTAACGGCGTAAGCTGAAAACGATACCTTCATTTATGTATCAGAATGCCTCTGTATGAAGAGGAAATGCACTGAGCTTATAAGGTTTAGCCTAAACATGACATATATACCTTAGATTGAGCATCCTGCAGACTACGCTGGCTGCCGGCAAGGACCAGTTCGTGTCACAAACAGAGCCCCAGCGCCCATCGTGTAATACTTCAATTCGGCCCTGGAATGGATATCCACCCCCTACTAGTCTGACAGTGTTGGATCCTGTTTAACATGAGAACAATAATGGAGTCGATTAGAATAATTTATTCACCGTGTCCAGGAGTGAATATATATTCATAAAAAAAAAATAATCATTCAATTGGAGTTATAGTTTCTGTCCCGTTTCGGTCCCGTTTGCTCCCAGTTTCATCCACACATAACTAGTTTCTGTCAGGATTCCCACTGAGTTCTGATGCGACGTAAACTGCGCGTGGAACATATTCCATCTGCCAGCTTTCTGTCGTATTCGAGCTGCATCCCCGGGAATAAGAGTAACACCTAATACAGTTACAGTCTGCCGTGTACTTGTGAATAATGCTGTTATATTTTTGATATTCTGACCTTTTGCTCAAGGGAAAACGTACTTATTAAAAAGAAACGATATTTTATCATTGAGATTTTATAATATAAGCATGCGAATATTACATATAAAGTCTTCAATTTTCTGGAATTTCCTTCAATGTTATTCACAATGTTGACGGACGGTGTGCTTGTACAAAAGAATCACCTGGAAGAGAGATACAAATATGTAATTGCTCGCCACTGGAATATAGGTTTTACCTTAACCCTATCTGGCCTGGGCTGTTTGGGACCTGTGTATTGTGGCCTGTGGGGGGGGGGGAGGCAAAATGGCCCCCCTAATTATTTTTCTTACCCCTTGAGCTACATGTAGGAGGCTGAAACTTACCATACTATACCTTTGGGTCAAACTCTACCAGAAAATGTAAAAAAAATCCAAGATGGCCGCTTTGAATATGTCAAAGTGACGTCATTTTCAAAAGCGGCATTTTTTGGTCGATTTTTCAGTCAGATTTTCCGAATTTCCGAATTTATTTATGCAATTTCTCCGCATAAAAACTGCATGATAAATTAGTAAATATTAATGTGATGTGAAATAAAATAGTTTTTGCCCACTTTTCATGGCGGAAAAGCAGAAATTTTGAAGAAATATGACAAAAACCTCACTTTTCTGGGACCCCACGTTGCCGCCATTTTGAATTTTCCCATGATCCTCTGCTCGGGGGTTATGTAAATAGGCTTAAATTGACCCCAATATGATAAACTATAAAGTCACGAGGCTTCAGCCCTCCATTTTGTCGTTCCGGAGACAGCGCAGAAAGTTTGGTAGGGGGCCATTTCGTCCCCCCCCCCCTCCAGGCCAGGTAGGGTTAATAAATCCTCTTAAGGATGTCCACTGCTGGTGAATCAAATTAATTAACTTTTTGAATAATTTGTGGTGTTGCATTCATAATTGTGTAATATGAGGAAAAACGAAGAAAAAATATAGGTTGGTGTCCATTTTTAGCTGTAGGTAACATTAGGTGGACGGACTCATGCTCCATTTGATAACCTAGAAAGCAGAGACTAGCACTAGTTTTGAAGGATATCCGTGAAAAATTCATCTAATTATTATTGCTCTTCTTCTTATATTCTACCTTTTTGCAAACAATATCTATAAAAATTTATCAAATTGGATGGATGTTGCTGTGAAAATTCTCAGCTAGAAGGCTTTTAATGGAGAGCTACAAGATACATATCTCTTAACCTTGGAAAAGGAGATAACCCAATAGAAAATATAGGCAAATGGCCGCCAAAGCTAAAAATCACCAGCGAACATCCTTAACATGCGCATTTGAGGTTGTAATCTTATAACTATATTAGCCCGTGGGATAAACTTAGGTATCTGGTGTGTGAAAATATTTGGAAAAATCCTTACAATTCTCTCTGCTCATAATAATTGGCCCACATAATCCCCACATAATTAAACTTCACACATACAGATTCAGACAAAAATTACACGAACACGCTGTACGAAAATACGCTCTGCTCCAAATATAGCAAATCGTATTCCCTGTGTTAACATCAACTATATAAAATAAACTTGGATTGGGCCGATATCTGTAACGCGCGCACTCGTTGTGTCAAAACCAAGCAAGTATTGGAGAGCTACAAGATACCGCTCGAAGATGTAAATTCTAATATAGGTTACATCCTCTGATTCGCTGATAAAACAACATACTGATAGGGTTAAGGAAATAGAGACAACGGGATCCTAAGTGTACCAGGAACACGAGAGAAACCGGTACAGTCGGAAACATATGTTGGGACAGATTCCAGACAGTTTCAGGCAGGTTTCAGGAGAATAGAAACGCTCATTGAGTATATCACCAGTATCGAAGAGCCAGGGACAAGCAGGGGAACGAAGATCAAGATTCACAGTTCATTTTGTATGTGAAGGAAACCAGCATTAGAGTCTTCTCGGTATTCGTTATCGATTCTTCAATTTCACCGCTGCACGAGAATGTTTTATTTGTCGTTGATATCTGGTCCGATAATAGATTCTGTGTATACATGATTGCAGTATAAAATTGTGTGTAAATCCTGGAAAACATGATCAGATATTTACACAAGAATACTTTGCAACTACGAAAGCTACAATGTTAGATTTACTCACGAGTACAACCAGGAACCTCGTCTTCTTCGTTTTCGCAGTTTACGAACCCGTCACATACGTCGTGCCTTGGAATACACTGGCGTTGAGAACATCGGAACTCCTCTGTGCTGCATGCGACGACTGTGGAGTCGAGAGAATATGCAAACTTTGAGAAATAAATGGCCATTCGGTCATATGGATGGATACTGTGATTTTTCTTTGAAATTTTACAAATGATAATAACAGAACCTGTCTTCCAACTGTTTTTGCTGTATGAAGTTTCGTGCTTCGCCACTGGTGTGGGGGTAAAACGGAACTAATGCACCAGTTCAGCCTGTCGGGCAGTGTTCGTACAAATGTATCGGGCAATGTGACAGGCTAGTATACCCTTGATTGATGTCCCGATAAAGTGCTGGTAGCGGAAATTTAATGAATGAGTGCACGAATATTGTTTGTAAATTCCTCCTCGTAATTCACGCTCACTGACAATATTTTCGACCAATGAAATTCCAGTATTGTCTCAATCTCGTAAGTAGTAAAATCGGGCACCTACGTTGGAACCTGTTTGAGTGAAATTGTGACTGGTTGTCACCTTTCCTTCTCCTTATGAGGGATTGGGAAAATTATTATTTCATTCAAACCTAATGAAGGGGAACAGCACCAATACCTTTAGATATAACGGAATGTGACAGTTGCACTTTTGAGTCAGAACAATCTATTAATATCCTTTTGAGTTCGGATAACCCTACTGATGTAGACATTATTATCTTACTATTTTATGCGATGTCATATATCTCTACACGACAGGACCATTCATCATTTGAAAAAATCAATTTGATATGGGAAATGGTGATTTCGGGTGTTTTTCGCCCGTATCATTAGCCGCTCCTCGCGTTATCACTCGCCCAGAGACCTGATAGCGTGAAACCCTGTTTGTTTCCGTAAGAAAATACAGGATCTCTAAAATAGCAAAGCTCGGCAAGCTGAACCTTCGCATACGTATCATTTAGAATCAGTATCATAAAAAATTGACCAATTTTCAACAAAATATGTGTAAACTTTCTAAAGTTCGGATACACAAATGGCGCACCCAAGCAGATTTTTCTCGGTGAGTTATTTCATTTAAGTAGTGAAAATCCATATATTTCAACCTTCCTCCGTCTGACTGGATTAATTTTCTGAAAGGGCTCTTATAATCATGTTTGAAATCACTTTATCAACGGCATAGGCGTCAAGTAGAGCGAACAAGTATTACTATAGAGTCATGGCTTGTGTACACGTTGTAGGCCTACGCTCAACATTTTTATTTGATAGATCTGCATCAGACCTACCCAATGCGGGCTATATCATATGCTACTGTCTTATGTACAGTAGTGTATGTCTAAATATTGAGATTGTCCAAGCATATGCATGTGTGAATACCTCCTGAGCACACCATAAAATTTCACAGTAATTTACAAACAAAATATGCAAAAAATGTCCTATATGTTCAAGGTTTAATTTAAATTATTGTCATCCAATTTGATCAAGCTAGCTACTTGTAAAAATTATTATCAAATAGCTAAAGCATGTAAGTATACTAATTTAAAACAAAAATATTAAAAATGACCACATCATCCTTCCAAAATTCAAGTTTGATCTGAGATTCTGTCAATGAAGACTGGAATTCTATTTTCTATCGACAAAAACTGGAATATCAGTCTCTCCAAAAAGATTCTAACAGATCTCATTTTCTATCAGATGATATGCGTATTCGAAAAGGAATTTTCTGTCGAAAGTTGATGTTTTCAAAATACTGACACTATAACGTTAATAGTATTCGTACGTCGTCCTGCAATGAATGTAGTCACACGCCCTCTCAATATGGTGTTCTCCCTTAATACAAGGAACTTTTGTTCAATGATGACAGTAATGCTATAACAAAAAAAAAGATATTTTGCCGAATTTTGACGAATTGTTTGTATTTTGTGACTACATGGCTTCAATTAAAAGTTGGTTTGCGTTTTGTTTCAACGGATATACAATTTTGACTGTCGGTTGTAGAGCTGCGAATTGTCAAGATATTCACCTGTGACACGCTATATCAGCAAATTTTCACTCTCTCCAGCTCTCGGCGACAGCGGAGATTCGATTTTGCTTTACGGAGGGATGTGTTGAACGTGCATTCTACCAAGCAAGCAGTTTCGTCCCCTTAGAGCTATACGATTGCACTTCTCTCTTGTGAGCAGCGCCCTCATATATCTAACGTTCTTTAACTGTGATGCCCGCACTTTGAAGACACGTCCTTATATTTAAGCGAGAGAGAAAGTGGGTTTAAACTTTGGGATATACGCTGTGTGGATCATTTATCAGGTTAAATTAATTTGAAACTACACAACATTTTATGGATAAATAAGGCAGAGATTACCTGCGTCTCGACATGCGCCCTTAATAAGGCGTACATCATCCAAAAATATCTGCCACTGCTGGAGACGCCAGGAAAGAGATGCCACGAACGAAAGGTTGTAAGTGCTCGCATTCAATCCAACCTGTCCAAGCCGCCATTTCTGACCTTGATAATTGGGACGGGCCCACAGTTCAATATGAGTGCCATTGTTGGCGGTTGACACCAAGCTCAGCTTGGCGTAGTCGGGATCGCCCCTCACTGAAGTGGAGATATAGTAGAACTCCAGACAGGAAACGGAGTCAGTGGTAAATTGGGGTACAGCAAGATATGTATAAGCGATGGATCTTCGGTTCCAGTCCACACTACTTTTAAAAACACCAACAGCAGTTCCTGTCGAGAGAAGTCAAGCTATTAGTTTTGGATAGCAATACGAAGAAAAACATGGGTCGTATAATTACTGGAACACAGGAAACAACTGTGTTGTTCCACAGCACATCATACTATATCAGCACCAGTCTTGTGCTATTGTATTTCAGCGAATACTTTTCGTCTGAATATATTCTGCCCTGGAGGATCTATGTACTTACTGGGGCACGAATTCGGGAAATATAGGTCAAAGTAATCCTGCAAAGTTGGGCTATGTTAGAAAATATACCCGTATTGCATCATGAAAATTGGGTTGCATCGGTGTGAAACGATCGACTTGTCTGTCCTTTTCCTAGGTCCCTGTATCCTGTATCATTCTCCCAAATTCGAAAGTGAAAAACTCCATGATCGCTGAACATGTACTGGCTATATTTGTGGCAAATAATTAGGCGTAATATATACGTACTGTCAATCATGGGAAATATTGGTATTTTCAGAAGACTGAAGTTAACTCGAATGTACAGTACAAGGCAGAAATATCTTGATCATAAACGCGAGTTAAAATCAATTTCGCGACTATAATTTATTAATCTCGATCGGAAAATGCGCCTCAATCGCGCAAAAACAAAAGCGTCTGAGACGCGTCGACCGTTCGCCGTAACTGTAATGATAATGCATGACGCGATCAGAACAAGTCGCGTGTTGTAAATAAACGAGTCCCTTTGCTACTTGCCGATAGTCTCGTTTGTCAGCCTTGTATGCTCAGATAAATGCATGCGGGAGGATTTTGTTATGGACCGTGTTTTTTGAAGCAATATCTTTGCATGCAGCTTGATTGGAATCCCGCTAAATATATATATTTTCAGAAAGCCCATACTTTAATTAATCTGTCCTTCAAAATATCTGCCCTTTTGTGTCTAAAATAAAACCAGACCAGGCGAGAAAATAAAACAAACAAAAAAAACTTTGATTTCGGCAACAATGAAAATTACCTTGCGTCTATGTCCCAGCCAAACGATAATTTTCATAAAAAATCTCGTCACGATTCGCTCAATTCAAGCGGACGATCGTGCTAAAATACCAGTACGTCATCTCTGTGGGTTTTAATCCGACATATAAATCCGAGAAACCCTTTATTTCCATTGTAAATCCAACAGTCGGCTCGCTAAGGTTTCCAACGGAGGCATTTTCTATGCGATAAATTCACTTGGCACTGAAGACCGACATACAGACAGACAGCCGGCCAATCGCTGCGATTGTCTCACGGACTTTCCTACGATGACCTCATTCTCAACTAATCAGCTTCGCGGTATTAACCAACTCAGTCGACCTTGTTTTATCGAACGAATATTCATGACAAGGACATGTCTATTCAATCAAATTCTTCGTTATTTCTTTGTTAGTTGTTAAATCACTCATCATAGGTCGAAAGTGGGGGGAAATGGCCTTTGGAATGAGGCCAATGTCTCCCACATTCTACCGCGGGAAATGAGATTTCGATGACGATTTTGAATGATGATTTTGAATGGTCCAAAAAACGGCAAATTCTTTGCTGATTTTCTCAATTTTCTTATGGTATGATTCTTAATAAAATTTGAACGTATATTTCCGATTATTTTGTTATTGAATGGTGTGGACTATCAAGGAGCTTTCACTCGACGAACATTTTACTGTGAGGGGAATTTCCTACGTGGTGGTCAATCTTGGCTTGTTCGGCCAACAGACTCCATCTGACACAATCAATAAAGTAATCCCTTTTGAAATATACCTCTGGATCGCGCTAAAACCCGAGACGATCGCGTCGACAGCGACATCGGCCGCTTTTACACGCTGACGCGTTTACAGAAAACAGTCGGGTCGAAACCGCGTGTTCCGAAATTTATATTCGCGACTCCATCAATAAACTAGCGCGAGTCAGTCTCGATTACTTCGCGTTCTACTCGCGTTTAGCATCAACTCTTTTCTGCCTTGTACTGTAGTCTTACAATTTTAGGGTTAACTGCCCAAACAGTTGGAACAAAGAATAACTCTTCACACTCACATTGAATAAGTTATAAAACGGTAAACATGTCGGCTTATATTGAGTAATAATTCGAGAGCGAATAAGGTAACACATTCTATCCAATAAGCTGAGCTGTGAAAGGTTACTTGCGAATGATGACCACGTGTGATCCCGCGCGACTGATATGTAGACATGACTCAACACGCCCACCTCCTCCACCTCCCTCTTTTCGCACACGCTTGCAACAGGCAAGTTGCTGCGGAGTTTCGATATGATTATAATTTTATATCACAAAGACAAATTATTGCCAGACGGGTGGTCTGGTGAACGACGAAGCTTTTTAGGGTGACAAAATATGACAGTGCACATACACTGCCAAAAATTTGTATCTAGCAATAAGGCAAAAAAATGAAACAAGAATTATTTTCCAGGGAGTAACACAAGAAATTGTTTCTCAATAAAAGAGACCTACCTTTTCTTGCGTTGAGAAAAGAATGTTCTCAAATTCAGAAATATCTTCAGAACAAAATTCTCAAAAGTGAAAACAAATCTTAAATAAAAAACATGTTTTCTTAGACCGAGAAAAACATTTCTCATATCAGGAAATCTGGTTAGAAAATAATTCGTAAATAATTTTCTAGAGAGTGACACAAGAAAATTCTTGAAAACGAGGAAAAAATTCTTGAAATCCTCAAAAAAAATTCTTATTCCAAATTGCTTGATATTTTTCTTAGAACTAGAAAAATGTAAAAAATTGTTTTCTCGAAATCAGATTCATTTTCTTTCTCTTAAAAGCATTCAACAAATTTTAGTTGCACATTATTTTTCTTAAAATTAGAACAAATTCTCTGAGCGATCTAAAAATTGCACCATGCACGGAACCAGCTGTAATAGCATAGCGCGATCTTCGCCAGGAATGGCAAGCGATCGCTTGTGCTTGGCTCTAAATATGCTTCACGGGTGCAAAAGTGTGCGATTTGTTGCTTGCCTTATTGAGGAAAAATAAAGCTCAATTCTTCAATGCCAAAACCATCACAATCACGCATGCTAGCACGAACCATTCTGACCAGTGGCATGCATCCTTGGTCGCACTACCTGTTATTTCATGTTTCCTGGTTCTGTGTGCTTGAAATGTCTGGCTGGCGACATCCAGCATCAACATCCAAGAGGCGTAAGGAAAAACATCTATGTTTCCGATTTTCAACGGATCCAGCAAAATCCGTGGCGACCCGAAAATTTTTTGAGTGGCCGGGGAAAGTAAAATTACGGACCTACACGCTGATTTTGGGGTATTTATGTTATTTTGCATTTGTTGTCGCTCTGCTCGACAGTTAAATTAGGGGACATAACTCCGCATCTTCGTATCCACAGCAGCGCCCCCAAAGCAGCTGTCGAGAGTGCTATAAGATTTGTGTTATACTCAAGAAACTAGTATTACATTACCAAACTTCGTATTTCTTTCACTTCTCTCTCATCGAGTCGACAAGAATAATAGTTTTCAGCTTTGCTACATATTGTACCCACATGCAGACCTAGGACAGTCTGAAGGCCGGAAGTTCCAAATAATTCTTGTTAATAAAAACCAAAAAAGACTATCCTATATACATTTTTCGGTCTTGCAAGCGGAAACATAGATGCGGTTTTTTTTCCTCATGCCTGAGGTAAAGGCAACTGCCAGTTTAACTGAATTTGTGGTGTACTCCAGTTATGAAAAACATTCCATCCATATCATTTGGAAATTAGGCATTACAAAACGGCACTCGCACCAGCAGGGAACACACATTTGCGTGCTGTTCAAATCCATTCGACAGCTTGGTAGCAATTGAGAACATACTTTCTATTCTTTATGAAATGCGAAAACTACATGTGCAGCAGCGGGCGTTCAAAGATTGGCCAGGGTGCGAAATATATTTTCAATTGCTTCTTGCCCACACATGCATGACCGACAATTGGGGCAACGCAAATGCGAACGTTACTAAAACATTGTTGCCCGTAGGAAATTTAAGTTACCCCCGGGCAAATGGGCAAAGGGCTATTTCGCATCATGAGTGTTTTGGAAAATGTCCTGTAACCTACATAAAACTATAGCAGCTGATCTGATATAGTGCCGAACATGACAAAATAACAGGACATGTCCAGCAATATAACGTAAATTCCAACCCCTGTGAGCGGTCAAACAAATATGTCTCGAAATTTTCCAATCCCATCCCGTCTGCTGGCCTGCACAAGTTGAAAAGCCTACCCAAAACGAGCCCCCCATCTCGGCCTATGTGCATGGGAAATGACCAATTCCCATGCCTTCTGATTTGAGGCGAGCGATCACTCTCCCACCCCTGACCACGTATCAAGCTTCATCCAGGTGTGCCATACTAGCACACCTCCATATTGACACTTTACTACTGGCGTAAATAGGAAGCACAGTAACAGCAGACCTAGGTTTCTTTGAGGTGTGCTTGTATCACTTGCCTGCCCATTTTCTAAACAGAAGCCCCTGCATTTCCATCCCGTTGATGGACCAAGACAGGCTCAATAGAGGGTGGGAGACTCCCACAAAATCCAAGCATGTTAGAGCGAACCTGCGGTGTCATAAATGCTCAAAAGTTTAGTGATTGTTTGATGAAGTCTCCTGTACGTTACGGCCTGCCCCCCCCCCCTCCTCTACCATACTGAAAACAGCACAATGTGGAGATGTTTCCTGAAAAGAAAGATATTCTCGTGTATTTTAAGCTGGATTAACACCTCTATACCCGAAAAAATGCTTTGGCACGCCAATCAATCGGAGCAAGCAACACCTGCAAGTCGCGTGCCTGAAATCGACACGGGTTGGGGAGTCCACAGTATGACAACTATAGGGGCGTGCTAAAACGCCATTAACGATCACAATGATGAAAGCGTAACCCTTGGTTTTAGAATACATGTGAAATTCTCCCGTCATCTAATGATTGGACAACTTTGAATAAATCTCCGCGGAAGAAAACTCTTCAGCCAACGTTAATTCGCTCCATGATGTACAAGAAGATAAGCAGACGATAAATGTTGATATCCTTTTCAATCCTATTACCCCTCTGGCCGAGTTCAACTGGACACGCGAAGAAATTTACGACGTCATATAATCCACACCGATTGGTTGTGAGGTGTGATCTATTGGAATTAGATCACACCTGGGCTTCCTTCTTTAAATGTAATAAGGTTAGTCGGTAAAACACATGGGGTGTGGTAGAATGAAACTTGATGACGAACCTGAAAACAACTACCACTTTTAGGCCTTGATATACGTTCGCCCTAACCTGGAAGCACAGTTTCGCCTCTCCCAGCTGCAAGTGCATGGCACTCAACTTCTGTTTGTTTAACGCTCACATACGCAACAAAGTATACATGAAAGAAATTGAAGAAATATTGCAAATTTTATTTCCAAACTCTCAAGCAAATTTTGAACTGTCAAACTTGTGTCTTTTACTTTCAATCGCTGCCTGGCGTTTTCGCCATTCAGGCTGTGGGGTAAAAACATGCATCACATAGCTTAAAATACCCGAAACACCACGGAACATCGACATGCATGTATCCATTTTCAGATCATCCATATCAGCACGTGCACACAATTTACAACAACTCACTAAGCAGGTGACATTTTTTCAACATATGTCACTACCGTCTTGTACAACATCACTAATATTTCGGTATTACACACAGAAATCTTCATATGATTTCATTGCGTGTCTGAAAGCAGGGGTTTTGTCTTTGTTATCCTTCAGAACATGGCTCTGTAAGAACAGCAATGCTGTATTCTGGCCCAAAGGTAGGTAATACGGAGACAGTAGTACACTTCCACAAGCCCCGGGAGGGCCCGGCTCCACTGGTTCCCATCTAATGGCTTCAGCACCTTGCTGCCAACTGCCACAATGAGGCTGTCATCACACTGGAGGATCACGGGATTTAGTCTTTTTGATCTCGTTGCTGATGTCATCCTCATCCTAAAAAAAAAGAAGAAAAAACATGTTAGTTCAAGAATACTTTTTTTATATTAAGGGTGTGTGCATCTGGAAAAATAGTTATAGGAAGTAATCAGAAAGAGAATCCCACGAACTGTTGTTGTCTCACTGTCTGTACATTCATTTTTTAAATTTTACTTTCTTTTTTAAGAAACAAAATTGTAGTTAAAAAAAGTCCAACAAATCGAAGAAATACAGCTGGGAGAAGTTGAATTATTGATTCTCTGGCACCACCACATCAGTATAAAACCAGCGGTCTTAAAGTTTTTCCCCCATCTTGAACCAAAAAAATACTGATTCTCAGGCGCCGTCGGCTGCAGGATAAACCTCATATTCGTGGACCGGGACATTTTATTCAGTTTCACATTCGAGAAGCTAGTGGGAGAATTTTCATTTCAATAGAAGTTGCACAATCTTACCATGAGATTTAACACCTACCATCAACACGGACCATAGAGTGAAGTGACAGACTCAAAAGTTTGTATTCCCATTACCAAACGAAGAGGGTTGGGAGGGGACGGAATTGCCAATTTACCAGTCCACTTATCTCCCTTGCCCCTATGCATGTGTAGTGGCTAACAAAAATCTGCCGCCTGAACCACGATTTCAAATGCCATTGTCCGCGCATCATTTAATTTACTTTTTCTGGCCTAAAGTCACATGAGATTCTATAATGGCATTTCCAGGGTAGTATTTTCACATCTAAATGTACAAAACCTACCACAAAATATTATTTACTCTACGTGACTGTACAGTGACTTGTTTGAAGAAAGGAATTACCTCAAGCTTCCTGAACAGCGGAACTGTCTTCTTACCCTTTTTGCTTCGCGAAAAGAGGTCAACAAGCGCCTCCAGCACAAGGGATGCTTTGGTACCTAAAACAGAAATTGATGGTTATTTACTGAGTATTAAATGGCCAATAATACAAACTGAATTGGTATTAAACAGATTGCAAATTTACATCTGCTGGAGACATGTGAGTCGAAGCACTGCTGCGTCATGAAAACACGTGTCCCACTACCCTCAGAACTATTCCGACAAGCACTACAACTTACAGAAGGAAGGAAGTTGGACAGACAGACAGACAAGTGAGAAGGTATATATTATAACTTTAACTGCAAATAAAATGCACATTTGTAATATATCATTCATCAGAAATTTAGATATATTTGAGAAAATTATGATTAAAATAGGATGACAAGGATACCCTAGCTGAAACTAAAATGTAATGAAAACTGGGAGATAATAAAAATGATAAAAAATGTGAGCAATGCACTTGGATCACCCAGCTTAAGTCCGATCATTTATGTTTTTACTTTTGTGATATACTAAAGATATAGTACAAGTCCATTACACACTATTGTGAGTTGATCAACCATGTAAAATAAAATAACGAGTAGAGCAAAGAACCACGAAAGTTTCAAAACGGTTTCTTTGACCAAAATGGACTTCCGGCTAATTGCTGAACTGTTTTCCTAGAATTTTGTATCTATGGTGACAAACCTGCCTGTTAATTTTGTTTGATTTTAGAGTGAATGATCAGGGCATCCGACACTAAGGTTCAAGACACTATTTCTACTTGACTGACATGCATCAATATTCAAGTCGGAGGCGATAGTGTCTCCTCTACTCGTAGCCCCAATAAAAAAAAATAGTTGTTTTATTCCAGGTATACACTTACAGATGTTGGCAAAACGACTAACCTTGCACTTCCCTCGACCTCTGTGCTGGAACTCACGATGGCATCTCCAATACTCGGCCTCTGGTCTATCTGTCAGCCCCCACAGGACTGTCAACTACCACAACACAGTGTTCACGGAACTCTTCTCTATGTATCACAGAATGTATTAAAAGTCCCTAGCCAAAATCTCAAGTCATAGATCCAGCCAACACTTCAGGATAAAGAGTTTCTTAGAAGGGCACAAAAGTAGAAATGTCTCTAATCTTCTTTGCCAGTACTTATTTCTAGAAAGTTTTGTTGACTCTCGGAAGGTTGTGTGTCTTCACACCTTGTACTATTTCTACGGGTTCTCAGTGGACGTCTGGACTATTATCATAAATTGACACTTCACATGCCCAGGATGTATATACGTCTGATATATACGTCTGATCAGCTTGAAAAATACTGACTGCTACGAAAAGGTCCTACTAAACTATAAGCAGACGACACTCGGTCTCGATGCGAATTGATACACGTGCTGACTATAGCCACTCGTTAGGCGGTGGCGCTACTGCACACAACATGTCTCCCCTTCCCACTGACCATACACGTTCATAACTATATACCTTGCTATCCTGTATAGATATCTGATAGCTTCTATTATAATTATGGATTTGGAATTTCACCAAACTTGGATGGAAGCTTCATTGGGATGGCCCCTTCTTTTCATTAGGTTTTGGTGTGTGTGCGTGCGTTCATCCGTGTCCGGTGTCCGTCTGGCTGTCTGTCCGTCCCCTTTTCTTGTCTGCAAGAGATCTCGAGAACTCCTGGACGGAATTTCACCAAACTTGGATGGAAGCTTCATTGGGATGACCCCTTCATTTGGTGTGTGCGCGTGCGTTCGTCCATGTCCGGTGTCCGTCCGTCCATCTACTTGTACATGTATATACAGGCCTTGTCTGCAAGATATCTTGAGAACTGCTGGACGGAACTTCGCCAAACTTGGATGGAAGCTTCATTGGATACCCCCCCTCATTTGATTTGGTTTTGGTGTGTGTGTGCATTCATCCGTGTCCATCGTCCGTCCGTCCATCTAATTGTACACGTATATACAGGCCTTGTCTGCAAGATAGCTGAGAACTACTTGACGGAAGTTCACCAAACTTGGAAGGAAGCTTCACCGGGATAGCCCTCTCATCTGATTAGGTGTTGGTGTGTGTATGTGCGTTCGTCCATGTCTGGTGTCCGTCCGTCTGTCCATCTACTTGTACATGTATATGTATATACAGTCCCTGTCTGCAAGATATCTGAAGAACTACTGGACTGAATTTTATCAAACTTGGATGGAAGGCTCATTGTGATAGCCCCCTCATTTGATTAGGATTTGGTGTGTGTATGCATTCATTCGTGTCCGTTGTCCGTCCGTCCGCCCGTCCATCTAATTGTACATGTATATACAGGCCTTGGCTGCAAGATATCTTGAGAACTACTGGACGGAACTTCACCAAACTTGAATAGAAGGTTCATTGGGATAGCCTCAGGTTTTCGGGTGTGTGTGTGCATTCACCCGTGTCCATTGTCCATCCGTCCGTCCATCTGATTGTACATGTTTATTCAGAAAGACATTGTCTACAAGATATCTAGAGAACTACTTGACGGAATTTCACGAAACTTGGATGGAAGCTTCATTGGGATAGCCTCCTCATTTGGTTAGGTGTTGGTGTGTGTGCGAGCGTTCATTCGTGTCTGTCCGTCCATCTACTTGTACATATATATACAGGCCTTGTCAGCAAGATATCTGGAGAACTACCAGACGGAATTTCGCCAAACTTGGATGGAAGCTTCATTGCAATAGGCTCCTCATCTGATTAGGTTTTGGTATGTATGCATGCGTTCGTCCGGGTCTGTTGTCCGTCCGCCTGTCCATCTACTTCTACATGTATAGACACGCATTGTCTGTAAGATGTCTGGAGAACTACTGGACGGAACTTCACCAGACTTGGATGGAATCTTTATTGAAATTGACTCCACATCTGATTATGTTTTGGTGTGCGCGCATGCATCCATCTGTTTCCGATGTCCATCTTTGTTACGTGTATGTACAGGACTACTCTTGCCTACAAGATATTTGGAGAACTACTGGATGAAATTTCACCAAACCTGGATGGAAGCTTCATTGGAATGGGCTTGTGATCTAATTAAGTTTTGGTGTGAGCTAGTGCTTGTGCGGGTTCATGCAAAATGTTCTTGTCTGTCTGTCCAATTTTTGTTCACGCCATATCTTGGAAACTACTGAAGGCAGATGCATGAAACTTCTATGCAGTACAGTACATAATGTATATTATAGGTGTGTCTCGTATGTTTTGCATCTTTCCTATATTGTGATCAGTTTTGAAATAATTGATGCTTCACAATTACATGTATTTCACATTGGTTGGACGCTGTAGGTGTCGGCAATTCACTCATTGCTATATAAATCCCGACTTCTGACTGGGCTACTGCAACAATGAAAATCGCCTCTTCGCAATTAATATTTTTAGATGCGCAGCTTTGTTTAGGATACTTATTGCTACATTCATTTTATAGCACTTTCCCTTAAATAATGTGCCCACTCAAGGCAAGGTGGGAGGTTGGGGGAGACGTATGTTTTTGCTTTAAAAAAACAACCAGCATAGGCTTCATGCCGGAGCGGCAACCCAAGGGTCAAAGCGGAACCTCTAGTTGCAGCGCTGCAATCTAAAAAAAATATATATAGGGAATCACAGGAAGGCGATAAAATATAAGGAAATAGGTATAACATACCATGAAAATTAAATATGAGATATCATACAAATAAAATGAAAGTGAGTGCTGGTACGGATCAAGATATGGACAGTATAATATGTTTTTGGTTGGCTAGGATAGTGTTAAAATCACTTATCTAGCAAATTGCTGTTTTGCATTTTATATAAACCCTTCGATTCCCTGCGATAACTAATAATTTAGTATTATATATTATTGTAAACTATATACAAATGCTGAACGCTTGTGCGTGGTATTGGCTAATTAGTGTAGGTTGAATACATTAATATATATATATAGATATGTTAGTAAATAATTTCATATATACTGAGAAGATAAGATGAGCCAAATGGCAAAAAATGAAATATAATTTTGATATTTATATAGTCTTATTGCTATATGCAAAAAAAATAACTCACAGTATACTAATATTGAGACCAAATGGCAAGATATGCGCCTAAACCGCAGAAATAAAATGAAAAAAAACGGAGAGAAACGGCGAGTTCCATTTCTTGTTTAAGAAAAAAACCTAGATCTAAGAAAAAAACCTTATCTTAAGAAAATGATGTGATATGTTTGCGTATTTTAATCTAAGTAAGAACACTTTTCTCTCTTTTTTAAATTAAGATTTTTTTTCTTATCCCAAGAAACTTTTTCTTACTTAAGATTTTTTTATGGCAGTGTAGATCTGCGTGATTTTAGCCATCTACAATGTAAGTTATTATAACACAGGAATACAATACTGAGCCGGATGAAGACACATTTGGGGACAGAGCTCGGGGCGTTGTGCATTCACATGATTGATAATCCAGCATGTCATTTTAGTTTCACTTTCTTTATTATGAGATAGGTCTATATGACTGGAAAAAAAACAAATAATAAATAAGACGGTCCCACACATGCCCATCCCAAGAGTCCATGGTCATATTGTTCAAAGAGTAAATGAAAGTACTGATAATACTGATGTCTGCTTTCCGCATTCTCATGCCATCAGATTGCATTCATCCTACAGTCAGATACAGACCTACCCTATGATTGCACTTGGGGTTAGTGCGCGGCGCGCGACTTCTGCCCTCATGGCTCTCGGCGAATCAGCATCACTGTTCGAAATGGTCAATTCCGGTCAATTACAAGATATACTGGATGCATTTCCCATCTCTCGCATGTGCAGATTTTGCATACGCGAGAGATGGGAAATGTAGCCTGTATATCTGAGATACATGCTCCCGTCGATCAAAATCTTTACAGACCAAATGCATATGTGCGCGCGTTTTTCTGCACGGTGCAGTCGGGGTGTACACCGACTTTTAGGAGGCTACCAACTCTGATATTGGGGGAATGGGTTTCCATTGATCCATAAACTTGCAAAGCATGAAGACCTACTACTGGTTCGTATAATTTCCCTTTGTCCTATCTTTTAACACAATTTAACACATTTTAACATTTTGAGCTGTTGATAACATAATTTTATACATATGAACTATATTTTCCCAGTATCCAAAAAAGTGTGATCATGCTTAGAATAATGTATAATTTGGCAAATATTACATGGAAACATGCCAGCTGTTGAAATACGTTCCTGGGTTAAAATATACGGAAAAGTGAAATTATGCGAACCAGTAGCTGATCGGCTGACGTACAGGCGTTTCTTTGTTCTCTCAATAAGGTGCAAATGTCGAATTGGTTGTAACATTTGTAGTACGATTTGCAAAAAGTGCATAGATCACTGGTAGCAGGAGTCTGGCCAACTTTGACCAACTTTGACTGTTATGTTTGCCAATACAGTTGAGGAGTATGTACTCACAAATTCAAATGCCATATTGAAAATTTTAATAATGTACAGTATATCTGATACCTGGTAAATTAAAGCAAGATACTCAAATTCAAGACTGTCCTCTCTGAGATTGTCAACGCCAAGATTTTTAACTTCAAGATTTTTAACTTCAAGATATTCAGCTCTCAAGATTTCTCAAGATAAATGTGAATTTGGCAACAAAAATCTCCATTCAAATAGAGAGAACAGATACTGATGTAGGAACAAAATATAATCCGTAGATTCTTCTCGAAGTAAACCCCATTAATTTATTGATCAGCATTACACGGGATTTTAAAACATAGCAGAAAATCTCGCAGAAAAAATCGTGAAAATTATCCGATAAATTACAACAAGGACAACAACAACAACAACAACTCATGTTACATTGTTCCCCACGAAAAGCTGATTATGTCACATCTAGACTATATTTTTTTATAGACTTCATATAATCGCCAGAGTCGGTGCACACGTTATGATTTTATAAGCTGTGATGGGCGTATGCAATAAAGAACCCTGACTAACTTATCTGAAATTCAGTAGTCTGATTGTTTGCTGTTTTCCAACTTCTTTTATACTTGGAAAACTAAACAACATCTCGACAAAGTTGATCGCGGTACCCTGCGGTACACGTCATACACTGATATCAAGAACTCGCTGGCCGTTCGCTCGCTGACCGTTTGGATGACTAAGCTGGACGACTCTAGGAATAGGGTAGGCCTACGGAGATTCATCGCCGCAGAATGAATACATACAACATAATTCCATATAAACTTGGCCTAAAGACATTGGTACGATGATACCATCACTATATTTCTCTCTGTAAGTATCACGATCTATACAGTTCAGTAAATTGATGTGCATAAATATCAGTTGACGACTGTCAAAAATTCTGGTGGATGTTGTGACAACTGTGGATACCATTATGCACGACCAAATCACTGAGGCAGTAGACAGATCACGGAGAGATCACGCAATTGTAGTGCACACAGCGAAATCGCTGGCATAGTATGGGTAAGTACAACTGGTATGTCATTGAAACGCCGATATAAAATCGGGGTATAGATGCCCGATTGGATATGCAGTTCCTCTGTTAAAGGAAATTCCACAAATAATGAAGATGTACTGTCATATGAATCGCAATACTCGCAAAGACGATTGATATCTAGACAACATTTACCCTTTACCACACAGTTGTTAGCTATAGGTTGCTTCTCATACACTGACGATATTTGTACGTTAATATAAGTTCCTATGAATATTTCGATTAGCCAATAGCGGCATACTCCACACAGAGATTGAAGCTCTATGGTAAAAAATATTTTAGGGGAAATTATTTGCAGCCCGACTGTGAATTACATGTTTTAAACATAAACCTTTGTTTCGATTGAACGTATTCAATTGATCTGAATTTCGAGAAATTAAAGAAATTAACAAATTCCATATTCATTCTTTGTTTTCAAGAGCGTAGCGTATTCTACTTTTAAATTTAGCGTTACCGATGTACTAATACCTCAAGTGTTATTCTTCCAAAATATGCATTCAAAGTCTACAAGACATAAATGGATACGAGGATCGAGACAGTAAAATCATTATGAGTATCTACAGTATGACTGCATGACCCAACAAGGTGTTTTCATACGAACACACCAGACAGAACTAATCGCAAACCAACGTGATTAGCATTGACACAACGAATCATATATTGAAAATTATGTGTAGTCCCTTGAAAAACTTCCCGAAAAAAATAATAATCGGAGCTGCGAGCAGCAGTTGGCCGGAGCCCAGGACTTGGTCCTTCAACCAATGCTCATGTACACAGGCCACTGTCCAACTCCTCGTACTACTAGTCTGTAAATCAGCCAGTGTGTGATTCGGTGTGTTGTTCAGAACAGCACCCTCTGGCGTAGCGGAGCAGAACTAATGATGTCATTTTTAGGTCTTGCTCAGTGGGTTGATATCCCAGACATGAAGTACCGACTCCTTCTAATAGTCTCTAAACCAGTCAGTCTGTTATTCAGTGTGTTATTCGGCACAGCACCCCTGGCGTAGTGGAACGGAACTAATTATGTCATACTAGCGAGAGCTCCAGACTGTCTGATGTTGTCATAGTATCTTTTGTGACAACACAATGCTACACTGGAGATAACATAGCACATATTTCGTAACGTTCTCCGCCCTAATCCGTTATTTGAAAATCGGACCATTTGTATTGGTCGGTACCGGACATATTTAATTTCCCAGCTACAAATTCTACTGACTAGAAAAAGACCCCGGCCCATAGATTATGTATGGCAAGTTTCGAATCGATCGGTTTAATGTTCCTGACGAGAAGATCTTGTAAGATTTTGCGTTAAATCCAAGATCACTGGTAAACCGTTCAACCAATCACCGATATTTGCTTCCCGTGCAACAGACAATGGCCTTCCTCATATATCGCAGATGACTAGCCGGAGTAGAACAATACTAATAGTGAATCTGAAAGATTTCAAGAGGGAACCTTGGTCCTTGACGTGGTCCCCAAATCATTAAATTAGTAATCAAAGATTAGTCATTCTATTTACTAACGTCTGAATTCGAACATAATTTGTCCAAAGATAAAAACCTTTCGTTCAAGTCTTTCAAATATATAGGTTTCATAACGCACACATTTTCGAAGATTATTACAGTGAAGAAATTGTTTACTTTTAGTCGAAACAAAGAGAAGCAAATTATCCCATTCAACCTCGCATTGTTGTTAACCATTTACCTGTTATTTCTGGTGAGGTCTCTAACGGAATAGCCGAAATGTGTGAAAGTAGACGTTAAAATATTAATATTATTAGAAATTGCAGGCACAAAAGGATGAATGCCACAAAATATTGATCAAAATAAATGTACAAAAATGAACCTAACATTAAATGGTTTCGGAAAAAAGAGGCGAAGACCACATATTGATCAGTTTTGTTCTCTCCAATAGTCGTCATCAGAACGAATCTAAATCAAAGAGCACAGAACATTTTCCTAAAATCAGCCATATGCCGACTAGAAATTAGACAGTATCACCTTTAGGCCAGCTTATATCCAGCATGCTGGTTTCGCATATCTTCAAATTAAGTAGGCCTCCGTGGTTTCAATTCTACTGTCCACCTATTTGAACATAACTCATACTGTACATTCAAGCAATAATTTAACAGCCCCACTGATGTTGAACCAGACAAACGGTCAATAGACGTCATCCATGAACAATATATGCTGTATATATTAAACACGTACCTGTCATTGTTTGTGTCCAGAAACCAGGCGTTGTACGATTGGCTGAAACAAATATACACAGAATGTGGAGCGGAATTACTTGGTTAGAATTGGTTTATAAGAAATCTTACATACAAAAATGTACATTATGGCATATTAGAACACTCTCAAGTCTATAATCGATTTCTTTTCGCATGCAGGCGATACACGAAATTCTTTTCGTCAACCTCCTCTATTATCCTAGGCATACAGATTGACGGGTTTTAACTTCCTCCCCGTACCATATACATGGAGCAACATATATCGCAGCAAGACTTGGTGATTACGTACCTGGATCATGGGGTTGGATTTCGTGTATTTTTTTGGTATGGTCCTCTTGATACCACTGCCACGAAATGTCCCGAGAGTCATCCCTTCTATATCCACATAGATACTCTTCATCGAATGTGCAGTTAACACTGGCACCTGAGTAAAAACAAAGATAGAGCAATGTCAGTTATATTATAGAGGTGCAAATAACACACATTGCAACCTATGATCTACAAGTACGTCGAATACCCAAGGAAAATAGTAGAAAAGTTGTGGTATTTCTGGAGAAAATTTGCCATCCAGAAGCCGAAATCGCAATTGTCATATCTTGGGGACAATATCGCTATCATCCATTTCTCATCCGACTCTCCATTTGTCATCGCATACCACGCGGTTAGGGTTACACAACAATTTATACGAGAAGCCAGGCTTGTTGTCTTGAATTAAATAAAAATCGTTCATGCAGGTCAATTTAAGACAAAAGCAAAACCCGGTGGTAAACTAATCTGTCTGTATCTACGTTGAACACTTCACCCGAACGTCGCCTATCACCCACGCTGATGTTAACACTTTATTCCTGCCACATATTCGTGCCAGTTGTCAGTAAGAATTTGTTTTTTCATCCACAGACAGTCGCATTCTTCCGCTGGGGCGAGATATTACGCAGTTCCCAGTAGGCGTTAAGCACCTAAATAATGATTGGTACCACTGGCAAGTGTGGTATTTGTTCTATTCAGCTGCAAATTTGATTTCGATTCACTGCTCGATAACATGCCTCGGCGGGAGACCATTTGCGACGCCTGAGCACTGCTTTCAGCAGGCAGAGAAAACAGCGAAATGAGAACCTCATGTGTAGAGGCGCACACAGCTTGAAATTTTGACGGATAATGTTTGACAAGAAGTTTGTCACCTTCTAGCGCTTGAATAAACTACTTCCTGTCGAAAGATGAAAGTCTAAATTCAATTAGGGAATCAGCGAGGTACAATTTTGCTAATACTGCCGAACGTGTCAATTATTTAGGAGTCTGATGCCTATTATATCAGCATTGTCTGAAAGTATTTGATCAAGCTGTGTTGGAAATTGGACTCTCGGTAAGGTATAGACCGCTAAATTGGGTATCGTTGCTTAAATTATTCATTGTTTGGTGGAAACTGCGAGATTTCATTCAATGTGGGGGTCGACATTGGGTCGGGTCGTTTTATTAAGGGGGAAGAGGTATATTTGTTGTGCGTTTTTGCTGACCAAAATCGGCAGCCCGAACCGTTTTGCAGCTGTTTACCGTCTCAAATATTTACGACCAAGATATATTTTCAAGTGATACTGAATGGATTGAAATATTTCAGTATTCTGTGGATCATCTGCTGCCTCGCCGAAATGCTAAAATGATTGAAAATGCTGGTTTCTGGTTAGAAGGTGTGATCATTGTAAGGTCCCTATGTGGCTCAAGATGAACTGGTTAATATCAGCACTGATTTGATCAGTCTCATGTTATACAGCACTGATCCAATCAGTCTCATGATATAACAGACTGACCAGAGACCCGGATGAGGATACTTAAATCGTCAGATACAGATATTACAGACTAGTTTTAGCTGGATTATCCTCCCATTTGTTGGATTTTTTCCTGAATCAGTGGCTATGTATTCACTCTTAGTGGAACTCCGAAACCTGAAATAATTATACAAGTTTATAATAAATACCTGGACTATCTGTGTCTGCGATTATACAATACCTGATTCAAAAAGATTCGTTTGATCTTGGCTAACATCGGACATAAACCGGAAGGGTGATCCTGAATTTAGACGCCTGACATGGGGGTAAGGACAGATTTTGTAATATTATTTGCATTGTCCTTCTTTCGAATTGACACTTTTTGACATCTATCCGTAAAGGGAACATTCGCAGTTAATATAGAACTAAATTTGACAGTTTCACGCCTCTGAATTTTCACAAATATCAACTTTAATCCAAACAATTGCACAAAATTAGCGTTTTCAAGAGTATGATATCGCAAAAATGACAATACTGTAATGGAAGGACTAACCCGCTCGTAACATGTTTCCGAATAAGTAGGAATATATGGGCCATCCATTCAAGAACTAATCATAGCGTTTCCCTCAGAGTACCAAGGTATCATTAAGGTATCAAGAAGGTCTCAATAAGGTACAGGCCATAGATTTGACATAGGTACAGGACAGGTACATTTAAGGCATATACCTTATCTGTACCTCCAGATTTGCCATTTGATCCAACATGGACAAGGTACAGGTAAGGTACGTTCCAAAAATGCTAACGATGCCTTAATTATACCTCGCGTGAATAAGGTATCAGTAAGGCACAGTAACAAGATATCACTAAGGTACTGTTAAGGTATAGTGTAGGTACATGAGAGTAAATCCAGTTCAAGATCAAGGCGCAAGTAAGGTACATCCAGAGGTACCATCAATGTATAGGGTCTTATGCAAGGTACCAGGAAGGTATATATATATGGTCAGCCTTTGTATAGCTGGAGGTACCATTAAGGTACAGCTGAAGGTACCGGTGAGGTATACACTAGATACGGTCAATATGTTAGTGTATTTTTTTACACAAAAACAGTACTTCTTCCACACATAAAACAACACTATGAATCATATTGACAGCAACATTCTTTCATCCGGCTCAATTTTTTACAGTTATAGTTTGACTGTTCTTTCTTATTCACTGTCCTTTCTTGTTGTATCCAGACACGCTATTGTTCTCATGTCGACATTGTAGAAAACAAGCAAATCAAGGGGAGAGTGTGTGAATTGAAGTCGCTTTCAACAATCTATCAGTCATATAACACTGTGTCCTATTCCATTTACACCAGGAAACGCAATCGAATTAAGCGCTGATCACCACAGTCCTCTGTTTCGGCTCTTTAATCCTGTGACTTTGGCACCCATTGCTGGTTGATCACAGGGGCTGTACTTGTTGGTTGTGTTGTACAGAAAGCTGAAATGAATAAATAAACATCATTAGAAGGCTGAATACTTTTGCAGCCTGTCCCATGGCAAGTGACTGTATGATTTCAATGCCCATTGTATTAATAATGAAGGTATGTTCTACAATAGTTAATCTCAGCTACTAAATAACTATTATCACAAAAATTAATTGCTGAATATCCTCTATCTAAATAGAATGATGTGAACGCACTATGATATTTCACGAACATAGCTTTTTACATGACAGTGTGACTAACGTCACAGGACCTACGAAGTAGGGTTTGATATGATTTAAGTGTGTACTCGAGAGATGACTTGGGGCCCTATGCGCTACCGTGAGAGGATTTATACAGCAGTCGCTAATTGGCAGTGGGTACTATTAACTTTCCTAGATGTCACCGCTGGTGAGTCATTAGCGTGGCAAGTATTATCGCCCTCGGTTCCTATTACCCTGGACACTTATCAGCCCAGCAGTGCAGCACGAGGTCGCCCATCCAAGTCTTGACCGGGCTCAAAGTCACTTACTTCGGTGATGTTACGGCAACCGATGTGTCCAATGTGATATGCCGTATCAGGGAACCTTCATAAGTCACAGTGAAACATACAGCCAAGGGTTCCCGATGGGCAGGACAGTGCACTCGCTGAGCCATCAGTAAATAATAATGTGAGATCCTGAAGGATCTTGGCGCCCACCATCGTCCGATAATTGTAAGCTAATGACAAGAGGATCTTTTTGTCCATTGTTACTAAGACCAAACGAATGATTTGTAACTTTGTTTGCAGAATTTCGAATTTGAGTGAAAACAAGATCGAAAAAGGGACACTGGGAAACACCAAGATTTTATCTTTCTAAGTTTCAGAAGTTTCGAGATTTCTAGGAGGCTCCTTCGTCCATGCGATAATGTTGAAACTTTGAACGTGTCTGAATCCTGATTATCTCCCTTGGATCGAAACACGCAGTAGTCCACAGTTGTCGAGTTGTGACGTTTCACAAGAGTGAGGTCCCTTCGTGTAGCCGACCCGTCGGCAGACGAAACGGTGCGACAGTTCACTTGCAATGGCATGGACTAAAGTAAACTGATTTAAAATTTGAAGAAATACATTTTAATTCAGAATCATTTGAACTCCTTGATATAGAAGGTTGAGGTATGGATATTCTCTATGGTCAATATATAGAATATGCCCCACTCTTTCGCCGACTCCTGTGATGCAACGTCACAACTAATATGGAATACCATATTAATTTGAAGTGTGACCAGGATCTTCGAATTGGACCAACAGGTATCTTGCACAACTGGACCACAAGGGAAACCTGAGTACCAAATTTGAGAAAGATCCATGAAGTACTTCCTGAGAAATGACGATAAAGTTTCATGGGGAAATCCAGAATGGCCGCCTGGTGGCCATATAGGATTTTCAAATGGACCTAAAAAGGTATCTTGCACAACTAGACCCCAAAGGAAACCTATGTCCCAAATTTGAGAAAGATCCATGAAGTACTTCCTGAGAAATTGACAATAAAGATTCATGGGGAAATCCAGGATGGCCGCCTGGTGGCCATATTCAATATCGGAATCGTACCTTGCACAACAACAACAAGGGGAACATGTGTACCAAATTTGACAAAGATCCATGCATTAGTTCCTAAGAATTCACGGTAACAAAATTTCATGAAGAAATTCAAAATGGCCGCCTGGTGGCCATATTGGATTTTCAAATCGGACCGAAAAAGGCATCTTGCACAACTAGACCCCAAGGGGAATCTGTGTATCAAATTTGAGAAATATCCATGTATTACTTCCTGAGAAATGACGATAACAATGTTTCATGGGGAAATCCAAGATGGCTGCCTGGTAGCCATATTGGATTTTCGGATCGGACCAGAAAAGGTATCTTGCACAACTAGACCTCAAGGGAAACCTATGTTCCAAATGTGAGAAAGATCCATGCAGTACTTTCTGAGAATTCACGATAACAAGGTTTCATGGGAAAATCCAAATGGCTCTCTGGTGGCCATATTGGATTTTCGAATCTGACCAAAAAAGGTATCCTGCACTAGACCCCAAGGGGAATCTGTGTACCTAATTTGAGAAAGATCAATACTGTAGTTCCTGAGAAATCGCGATAACAATGTTTCATGGGGAAATCCAAGATGGCCGCCTTGTGGTCATATTGGAATTTTGAATCGGACCAGAAAAGGTATCTTGCACAACTAGACCCCAAGGGGAACCTGTGTACCAAATCTGAGAAAGATCCATTCAGTAGTTCCCGAGAAATCGCGATAACAAGAATTGTTTACGGACGGACGGACGGACAATGGACGAAATGTGATTTGAACAGCCCACCATTATAAATCAACTTTTCATCAGAATTCGGTCAGCTCAGAACTGTAACAATGCCCTAATGCACGTTCATGCCAAAAATCAAGGTTCTAATGTCAACGGTTCTCCGTATTTTTGCCGACGAAAGGACTCGGATGGACTGACCGACTGACTCAATCAGTACCGGACAATTTGAAAATGGTAGCCTACTTCGTAGGAAAATTCTAATGTACCGGACATTTAACCGGTGCCCGGAAACTTAGTATGGGAGTTCAGATAGTAATTTTGTTCAGCCTTCATTGCCTCAATGATGTTACCATTCAGCGCCAGAAGTTTGCCCATAGCTAGGTCTTCAAGTGAGAAGAGCGTGTTCATCAAATATCTCACCGCTGGTCTTCCATCGCTCTGAGCAGTGGCGTTCGTCTCTGTTGGCTGTTTCAGTGTTCTATAAGACTTACTGTCCATTGCCTGGTGATACTGGTCCTGATATACGAACACACCATTTCCACGTGACAGCTCAACCATCTGAAACAGAGTATAAACATTTCAATGAAAGAATGGTAAAAAGTACACCTCCATAAAACATGTACCAATGTACAAAATCACAGGATACAGGCCTTACTGATTTGTTAATTAAGTTTTTAACAATGGACACATATACTCTCGGATATCACTTCACCTTATGATAAACATTAGTATAGTGTACTCATTGTTTTATCAGCATGATCAGCCCTTAATTACACCAACTATTTTTCTTCTTGGCCAAGACCAGAGTTGCTGCCCTTGAATTTGTCTGCTAGATGATTTTGCATGTTCAATAAAGGCGGTCATATTTTCTTATTTTGGGGTTTGAGGCATAACTAAACTACATACAACCAAACCACATATCATCCATGGACGAGAATGAAATACCTATTATTAAGCTGTTCTAAATTAATATTCTGTTCTAATTGTGAATAACACAATCAGAATGACTCACTTGCACGTTATTGAGAGAACAAAGCAGAGCCCGTCTGTTCACTGATCTGTGACTTCAGTTGAGCAGCTACTGGGTTATACAATTTCACTTTTCCCTATCTTTTAACCCTGGAGAGTAATTTTTACTCGTGATAACTGGAATAATTTTATACATATGTACTATATTTTCCCAGTATTCAAGCATAATGACATATTTTTCGAATACTGGGAAAATATAGTAGTACATGTATAAAATTATGCCAGCTATCACCAGTTCAAAATAGTCATGGTTTAAAAGATAGGTGAAAGTGAAATTATACAACTCAGTAGCTGATCAACTGTTCTCTCAATGATGTGCAACTGGGCCATTGGATTATCGACGCGGATATTCTTTAATGGACGACGGCTGAATTCTGAATGACGGACGGACGCTTGTAATTGGGCGGAACTTCCAGCAGCATGACAAACCCTACAGTTTGTCAGCCAGGATATAAAATCTACCTGTCAAAGTATCTCGTTTTGCTAGATTTGAACAGTCTACTAAATTTCCTTTCTTCATATGCCTCCCATGTTAAATTTTTAAATTCTTGTCTGTCCAAATTTGAAATTGTCCGTCCATTGGGATATATCTCTGGCTAAATCCTGTTAATGAGAAAAAGACAAACACTTACACTATATACTGCTGTGCCACTGACAGAGCTAAGATCCCAGGTTTGGGTTTCGAATATCTTCTGCCTCTGTTACTTGTACTAAGTCAGAATCTGCAAGATGAATATCTATGGGCAATTATTATAAAACTTAATCAACATCGATAAAATATATATTATTGTATCCTATTAGTTGACAAAACTGAGGAATCACCTACTTAACTTGTTCAAAAATCAAATCAGGACGGTAGAAATAATTATAGACATGACACACCTCCATTTTCCCGAGATATGGAAATGTCAACAGTTAACAGACCAGGCTGTTGAGAAGGAAATATGGGGTTATCGGACAATACGCACGAAAAGGACGAATAGTCCGATCGCGCTATTCAACCTTTCGTTGGATTCATAACCACTTCAAATTTCATTCACCTGTTGATATTCAAACACGGATTACAGAGACACCGCACGCCCTCAAAACAAGAGTTTTGGAGGGTGAGGATGGTGGTATACCAGTGAAGTGTCGAAATATGGAGTCTATATATAACTCCATGCTTTATATAAAAATACACCAAGGTCTGAAACGCACTTTGGGTGAAGCGAGAAATAAACAGTTTACCTCCAAAACAAATACATCAGCATATTCTACAATTGTCACTCTAAATATTCCCGTCGTCAAACTAGTAAATTTGTGCAATTTTATACCTTTGCCGAGCAATTCAAAATCCAACCGGACTGTCCATTCCACGGGGGATATTAAAAATAATAGGTATATAACTATATATAATATACATAAGGGGAGTGCAGTGAGATGGCGGCATCCCCCGAAATTGCGTATGGACCCTCATAGCCAGATGAAAAAACACCGACAAACTGCACTTTCTTTCACGCTACATGCTCCAATAAACGAATTTCAGACACCTAAAACGATAAAGACAGTAATGGGTCACATCATCTTACCCCAGGTTAATCACAGAAATGGAAAACCTGTCATTTAGATCACATACATTACGACCAAATGCTGCCCACACGCCAAGCCAGACCCAATAAGCGGGAGTGAGGCGAGAAAATGAAAGCGGCCACAACCTTCACCTGGTTTGACCTCGGACTGGGATTGTCACCTCACTGTCACCAGGCCACTATGTAAAATCTCGTGTTTGTTCAGTAGGATACAGAATGAGTGAGAAACAGAACGAGCTCTCCAAATATGCCTTACAGGACACAATCTCCTGCTGACTGGACAGGCCGGGACCTATGCTATAAAATGTATAGGGAAACATATCATATTGAGCAGGGTGGTCACTGCAGGTGTCCTGCCGCCTAACCCAAGTTGTTGGTATTTTCCTTTACTCAATATATTGCACTGTTTTCATTGTGTCTGATCTCTTTTCATGTTATCGAGTGTATGCCATGTCATCCCTGACTCGAGTGCCCATTAGCGGTCAGGAGAAAATAACTCTTAAAGTGACCGTTCGGAATTTTCATATTGGTGGGCATTGAAAAGCAGAATAATTTCCGTAATTTCACACTGACCATATCCGAATATGTTTTCATGATACAACAGCGAGATGGTCGATCTCACAAATAGTGCGATGCTATAGACTGATATAATTTGGCTTGGCCAGAATTTTGAATCGACACCGAACAGTTTAGTAATGAATTATAGCTTAGGAATAGTCTATACCACTATAGCTGTTTTTAATTGAATTGTTCATACCATTTTTGGAAAGCTTGTTGGGCCATGCTAGATCGCATGCAACTGAAACTGTTCACTGAATGTCAATCAGAGTCAACTTGACATGTTGCAGTCCAGTCCGAGGTCAGGCCAGGTGAAGGTTGTGACCGCTTTGATTTTCCCGCCTCACTTTCGCTTATTGGGACTGGCTTGGCGTGTAGGCAGCATTTGGTCGTCATGTATGTGTTCTAAATGACAGGTTTTCCATTTCTGTGATTAACCTGGGGTAAGATGATGTGACCCATTACTGTCTTTATCGTTTTAGGTGTCTGAAATTCGTTTATTGGAGCATGTAGTGCGAAAGAAATTGCAGTTTGTCGGTGTTTTTTTCATCTGGCTATGAGGGTCCATACGCAATTTCGGGGGATGTCCCCCATCTGACTGCATTCCCCTTATGTATATTATATATAGTTATATACCTATTATTTTTAATATCACCCGTGGTCCATTCAACCCGGCACAGCGAGATGATGGTCCGCTTCTTTCTCAATTCTTTCTCAGTCGTGACACGCCTCCGGCAAGAGAGGTCACATACTGATCAGCTGACCAATCGGAACTGAGAAAGAAGCGGATCATCATCTCGCTGTGCCTGGTTGAATGGAGTCAGGTTGGATTTTGAATCGCTCGGCAAAGGTATAAAATTGCACAAATTTACTGCTTTGACGACGGGAATATATAGAGTGACAATTGTAGAATATGCTGATGTATTTTGTTTGGAGGTAAACCGTTTATTTCTGATTAAACCCAAAGTGCGTTTCAGACCTTGGTGTATTTTTATATAAAACATGGGGTTATATATAGAGACCCCATATTTCGACACTTCACCGTAATACCATCGTCCACACCCCTAAAAACTCTTGTTTTGAGGGCCTGTGAGAGACACTGATCAGCTCTTCGCGGCTATCAAACCGGACCAATGTAGCGTTGGGCATTGTAGATCATGTATTGATATACTGTCTGTCCCAGATAATATACCCGAGATGTTTTTGGCAATATTTCGGAGACAATTTATCGGACGATATTGAAACTTCACACAGTAGATAAACTAAAAAGTACTAATTTTATTCCAAAGTATCACGAACACCCTTCCCGTAGTTATCAATAAATCGCGAAAACAAATATTAGACGGGATGGGATGGGAGATTTGTGGGTTATGTTTTGACGTCACGACGTCAAGCCTGCATGTTATAACATTGGCAGATCAACGTCATCGTGGACCCCCAAAAAACATGGTAGATATTGGTGCTCTTCGTCAATTCTCAACACACAGATTTTAATGAGATACGTATTAGTATTTTTTAGTTGTGTGAAGTTTCAATGTTTTACGATAAATTCAAAATTGTCTCCGAAATATTGACGAAAACGTCTCGGATATATTATCTGGGACAGACAGTACATAAGTTTCTTCATCTAGTTATAGATACTTACTGGTACTTGCATATCGTTGCCTGGTTCGGTTGTTGTTGTTGCGTTGTGTTGTTGTTTTTCAACTTGTTGTCCAAACATTTCTCTCTTCTTCACTTTTGTCGTGATACTACGATATCAATATGCCTTGTAGTCATACATCTCAACGACCGTACATTAAGAATTTGACACACAAACGCAACTTGGCTGGTTGGAACACAAGAGTAGAAACTTTTGTTAAACGGAGTGCCACGTTCACACTAAAACCTGACAAAAATTAGCGGTACAGCAAAACGCAGAAGTAGCCTGGTTCCCTGGCAAATTTATATATTTAAGGAATATAACAGTAATTTAGGGTACCAGGCTAGGCGAAGTCAAAATCGGCGCAGGGACTCCAAACAAAAGATCGGCTGTTTTGTCAATTACGGTGTCGTAATAGTCACCCGCGTTTTTTTTAACCCACTGAGGCCCAGCAGGTTTTTTGTCCAAAAATCTCAACTGATACTTGAGATAAAATTTCTACAACTTGGCGAAGTAAAAGATAGTACATCTGTTTAAATTATGTGTTAAAATGGGAGCTGAACTATTCTCCACAAGACGTTTTTTTGCCATTTACTTCTGTGTTAAACTTAAGGGAGGAAAATCCCCCAGTGACGTCATTGTACTAACACAATCCATTTATTATCGTTTTCTCTCTCTCTGTCTCTCTCTCCACTGGAATTCTCGAAGGTTTGTCAACTGAGTCTCGATATAGTTGTTATGAGAATTAATTTTTTAAAAAATTAAATCGCTGCTTAATTCATTCTAAATCAAGGTATGAAAGAAAATTAAACTGTGATTCTTAGGTTTTTCCCTGCTTGACAGAAATGGAAATGACTTTAGCTGTCAAAGCTGAGACAAAAATGTAGGAAAAGTAACAAAAAAACAAAACAAAAAACAAAACAAAAAATAACAAAAAACCCCGAAGAAAATCATAATTTATTAAAATATATACGTAGGCATCTACCACCAAGTGTCCCTCATGTGTCCCTTATGGGTCGTCTTTCATGAAAGTGATCCCAGACAAAGTTGGACAATAGTCTGTCTGGGTACAAGGATGAATCTGGAAGAAAGGTTTTTCAGTACGGTTACCGGTACCGTATATAAAAGCAGAAACAATATATCCTTACACGAAAACCTCTATTTACACATGTTTTCCTTGCAAACTGTGAGTCGAACTTGTCAAAATGTACAATATTTGTCAAGATACTGTCCAGCGATACAAATGTTAATGTTCGAAAATGAGTCTCACGTCCAATTTGTTGAAAATTAACACGTTGATAAGGTACAAGAAAGTACATAGATTTGGTCTAGGAGGTACCAACAAGGTACACCCCAAGTTGTTGTAAAATTAACCAAGTTCAAAAGGTACCAAGAAGGTACAGGACTTTGGCTTGAAAAAAGTTCCAAGTCTGAGAGGTACCACCAAGGTACAGTTCAATTTGAAGAAAATTAAGCTAAGTAGATAAGGCACATGGAGGTACTGGTACAGACTTTGCCAGGTACTGATCAGGTGTATACCTTCTCAAGGCACACCTACCGAACATCAAGAGGTACTGTTGAAGTATATACCTATTGAAGGTATAATAAGTCAACTCGGCTACAAGGTATCGTTAAGGTAAACTGTGAAGTTAAGGTACAATTAAGGCACATCTAAGGTATCGGACAGGTATATACCTCTTAAAGTCATATACCTTGCTACTGTGAGGGTTGTTATGTTTTCTCTACGAGCCAGAGCCTGATCGCCAAGCCCAGATATGTGCTCTAGCAAGCTGAAAACTGTTATATTTGGATAGGGGTACATGCAGCAAAAACCACATAGCGCGCTAAATATTTGATGAAAACACGTGAAATTTTCCAAGCTTCGGGGCAATTGAATGATGCAAGCCCATGACTGATACCAGAATGATCGGATGACATTGACCCACCTAATAGGCGTAAGGCTCCTAAATAAAAAAAATCCCGATCCGTTAACCCCTAGGCGTAATCTCTGCCAAAGACTCTGCCTTCGTTGCAACGATCAATGGAAATCCATTGGTACCACTGGCAAGTATGGTATTTGTTCTACTCAGCTGCAAATTTTATTTCGATTCACAGCTCCATAACATGCCTCGGCGGGGGACTATTTTCGGGGCCTGTGCACTGCTTTCAACAGGCAGTGAAAACAGCGAAATGAGGATCTCATGTGTAGAGGCGCGCACAGCTTGAAATTTTGACTGATAATGTTTCACAAGAAGTGTGTCACATTCTAGTGCTTGAAATAAACTACTTCCTGTCGAAAGATGAAAGTCTACATTCAATCAGGGAATCAGCGAGGTACAATTTTGTTAATACTGCAGAACGTGTAAATTATTTAAGACTCTGCTGCCAGTATGTCTCTGGCGTGGCCATACAGTACTTATTTACTATTCTAGTCAGGAAGAATAGCACGCAAATTGTAACCTGCAAGAACAAAACACCAAACTGGCACATTCATCATTTGAGGCGCATCGAACAATACCAAAAAAGAATGTCCTTACTCCGCGCCTTGGGAAGTCCTCTGATTCTCAAGAAGGTCATCTGAGGGAAAATATTATCATTAAAAAAACGATAATTTGCAAGTTGGTTATTACCATCCATTTGGAATTTACCCGTGATGCTCTGCACCAAAAATCATTCAACAAGCTCAAGATGAACCCAATATAAGGTGTGAAGACATGAAGTACCAACGTGTATCGTCTTTTAGAGCGCTAGATGAAAGTTCGCTGGTAGGGAAGGTGAAAGCGAACTAATTGACCAAGAACAAGAAGATCTGAATAATCCCTTGTGTAGGGTTAAACGCACGTACCCGATCCATGTAACAAAATGAAAACTGGTAATATGGAAAGCTCGACACGATTCGCGAATCCCAGTTTCCATCTTGCTAAATTGAGGTTAGAAGGATGGAATCTCGCACCGCTCGTATTCCTGCATTCTGACAAAATTGAGAACAAATAGGTGCTTTTCTTCTTTGCATATTATGATATGTGGTTTCATTTTGGGTCTGATATAAGGTACAGGGATGTAGCAGAGAACACTGACCGAAAATATTGAAACACAATTTTCATAAAAAAAGTAGATCTTGCAGATGGGGCTAACAAAGTTTCGCTCGTATTGCTATGACAAATATATTTTGCCAGATGGAAAGCTGGAATACGGTAGCGCTGCGAGCATATCATCTCGCTACTGTTAACTTTGCGGGATGGACAGTTGGAATATTTGAACGGTTTTCATATCTTAACTTTCATTTTTTTAATGGAAAGCTGGAAGACGGAAGCGGCGTGAGCTGTTCCATCTCTCTGCTTTCAAGTTTACGAGATGCCGAGTGTTACACTGACCGAGAACAGGTAGTTAGTTATGGACAGGGAGCCCGAATGGCCTGGGATCACTTTCACGAGAAGAAATTGTTCATGACTCCGAGTAAGATACTCCGCCCGGTTGCTGGTGGGCTGAATTTTTTTCAGGAATATTCACAAAGCTATAAGTCTAATATCTTCCAAGCTTATTAGATTGCTTATTAATAACATTTTGCAGGATATTCGGGTTTGCTGTTTGCGGTTACCATAGCAACAGCTTACTCGAAGATTCATTTTGGAACTTGCGTGAATTATGAAATATTAATTACTGAATATGTAGCAGTGCGATAAAAATACCTTAAATAAATCACCTCAACTAAAGGTTGCTGGATCTATTAGTAACCAAGTAACAAAAGTGATATCTAATACCGCGGAAACACAATGATAATGGGGCGCAAAATAATCAGAATCCTACGTAAGAAAATATGCTATCATTTGTGTATCGAATTTACTGCATAGATGGCTCAATTGTATACATTTGTACCAGACCCAGCAATCTTTGAAGTGCGATTTACGCAACCAGTCGGAATAGTATCAGGAAATAAATGTTAAGAACATATCTATCCCTGGGAAGTTTTGATTGTCAATTTAAGCTCCCCTTTGAAAATAATGGGTCTTGTTGGATATAGATAGTGAACATTTCTATAGAGCTCTAAAACGCAGAAACGTAGACAGCTGAACCTGTCTGTATTTAGAGCTGATCATACTGTGGGTATCACGAGCTTGTAGAGCATCATGAACATTTTCAAAATGGATGACACGAGGGTGTAAACGTTAAGTTTGTATCATATTTCTTCAAAACGTGTCTGTTTCTACGTCAAAATACACAATAGAGTTTGATCTCAACATCTGATAATCATTTACTAATTTATCAGGCAGTCTCTAAAAATCAATACGAAAAATCGTCCACATAAAATGGTTTAGTTTTAGAATATGACATCACCCTTACGTCATTAGAGACATAGTATACGACTTTGTCACATTTTTTAGCAGCGTTTGAATCACAGATATGGTGTAGCAAGTTTCCGCTTGATAGCCTCAATGATAATGACAAAAAGACTAATCTACCGAGAAGCTTACTCACTCAACGATAATACTTCCACTCAGAAGTCATATTTGAGGCCAGAGGGCATCACAGGGCCAAGAGCACGTGACAACCCTTCTGTGCCTCAAATGATGGATGCGCCAAGTTTAGTGCTTTATTCCTGCCGTTCACAATCTTTTGGAAATATGGCTCTAAGTTAAGTGACGGGATAATGATATACCCCAGCTAAGGCAACAAAGATGCTGCCCCCCCCCCCCCACTATTTCTCGTTGAAACGGGCGCCAAACTTTACTAGAACTAACAACTTCACCAAAGTATAGGTTGCCGTTCAGAACCGAGAACAAATTATGCTTATCATCTACATCAGAGATGGATATAGGACTCTCAAAAAACTCTGGCGTATTTTGATGTTTTTGAGACATTTGTTGAGGCGGTATTCACGTGTAACAAATACATGCCTCCTCAAACCAAAAGTATGTTTTCACACAATGCAGAAAATAGATAATTTGACAGAGCTAATACTGCTTTTGGTTTGAAGTATAATATTTTCGTTACAAGGAGAAATATGCTCCATAAATTCCAGTCCAGAGAGTTTTTTTTTTCGAAAAGAGTTTTCAGTCTGTACATTTCGAGAAAGTACGTTTTCCAGGTTTCTGATTAAACAAACGCCACATACCACAAATTAAGGGGTCTTCATCACTCGAATTGGTATCGTTGGGGCACTGAGATATCCCATCACAGAGGAGATCACTTCTCAAACAGAAGCCCGGACTTTCGCACTTGTTCTCACCTTCGTCTAAACATCCTGAAAATGGTAGTAATTGTTTTTTTTCAGAACATATCGTTTAACAGAATGATGTGCGAAACACCAAAATGCATGAAAATGAAGAGGCTTTAAATTGGAATTTAAAAATGATTCAATGCGACAAAGTAGCCACCCACCCCACTGAATCAATGATGCCACACACACTCAACTTTCGCACTGTAAATCCTCGCCGTCAACCCTCTACTGACGCTTAATACTGCACCACATTTACATTTCGTAAACACATTCTCTCTGAATATCATCATGTCTGGTGTATAATTACATCGACATCATTTCCGTTCAAGATGTCATATTATGGATTATTAAAAATCTCCACAGAGAACTATAATGAACAACTAAACCCACAGTCAGTCCAATTTTAAACCTCCTCGGCGCTTCGAACTTCGCTCAGGCCTGTAATCATTGGACGCATAACAATGGGTTAAATTTGACTTACTTATTGACTGGCAACCGCCACTGGACAGGACGACATCATCGACAGAGATGGTACCCGTTCCAATAATAAGAAAATGTACGGAATCCGACGGCAACGTTACAGACATGAAGTTCCATCGTTGACCGAAACTGAAATAAACAGACCAGTGAAGCGACTCATTACCGAAACCATCCCGACTTTTGACCTCCAGTGAACCGGACAGGCCTCGCATCTTTGTGTAGAGATAGAAATAGAATTGCAGACACATCGGTTGGCCCTCCGTCTCTAGCACGGGTGAGAGAAGGACAGCGGGCGAACCACCATGCTTGGACAGATGCATATATGAACCTACAAGGAAACAATATGTTGTCTAGAGACGGACTGTCCACGCCGTTTGTTACATACACCAGGCTACGCTCAATCTTACATAACCCAGGATCCATAGTATGGTTACAAAGATATATTCACAAGAACAACACCGCGACAAAATTGCAACATGCATTGAGTCTATTACGCTGACGCTGAAAAAGCCCAAGAGTGTGTGATTCGTAAAACAAAATATTACCATGCAATGACTACATTTGAAACTACGAAGATACCTTGTTGGTAGCAGGGTAATTGTGGATCTGTAATCGAAACCATAGATCTAAGAACTTAAAAAGGTAACAATTGATAAATGATACCTCAAGTGCAACCGGGTAATTTGGGTAATAATTGTAGAAATTGAATAAATACATGTGATGCATTAAGTCATTAGTACTTGATATACAAAATAACCTGTGTTGTCATCACCCTACTCACGCAACCTGTGCTACCATCGACCTTTATGCCACTCACCACCAAATCCATTCCTTGTGTGATCCAAAGGTAGCAAGCCATCTAGAAGTGGTTCAGCGCCCATCATTGTCAATCTTTCCCATGTAGAGTTCAACCCGGCTATCCGGATAGCCGAATATCCACATATATTTGGAAATTCAAAATCACAAGTCGGACTGGCCGCTGAAATTATATAAGCAGTGCAAACATTCACACATAAGAACCTGAACCTGTTTCCCGGCTGTTCAAACGTCAGTTTATAGAAGGCACTGTATAACGGCCGTCAATATAATGATAAATCATCAGATAATGATACATCATCAGAATAAATAAAGCGACTACAGCAATTCGATACATAGCTTGTACTCTTAGCGTTCAATGACAACTGTCTTCATCCCCAGAGAGTGACCCCGCGAGGGATCTATTTCAGGGCATCGTATAATCGAAAGTCCCCTGTTAAAACACAATGCAAACTTCGAGGTGGAGAATACAGTTGTTTATGCAATAGTGCTGGTCTATCAGGTCACTAAATTTATGTTTTCTTTCCCAAACCTTTTCAAAGATGTTTCCAATCTCACGTTCGGCTATTTCCGTATTGGCGGAACAAGCCTCTCACATAGAACACACAAATCCCCACTGGTGGGGAGCGTATGATGATCACGCAGTGAGCCGGCTAAGAAATAGTGCCTTTGATAATCGAGAGATCCGGGTGCATTTTATTGTGGAATTCAGTTAATTTTAACCAAACGAACATAACTCATTCAAATTATACAAAACTATTTCTATGTTTAGTTGAATAGTAGCAATCTATCACCAGAACTCAGCAACTGGGCTAATTTCCGCCAATACGGAAATAGACGAATGCGGGATTGGTTCCGCCGAAAATTAATTGTGTGCATGATAAGATAAGATTCTTTATTGCACTGAGCATCCCATTTGGGACAGAGTACAAAACATATAAAAAGTGGAATAAATAAGAAAGTAAACAAACAAGTGCGACGTTTCCGTTTCTGCTCCCAGAAATCCACTAGGCCAGAGGTCAGTTTTCGCAGCTAAAGTGAGTTCTGGGGCTAGATTGAGATGTTTCAGTATATTTCCCATGTGACAAAGATATTGGAATACCTGGAAAACGTTGGGAATCTGGATATTTTCTCAATGATTTCCAAGAAAGATTTGCTTAATTATTGCCTCACATTTGGCAGTATATCACTAGAAGCTGAGCGCACTGATAAAAGGTCAGAAATTCGTGATAAATTTTGAACTACAATATCCCTCTACTGATACGCTCTTGTAATGCGCTTATGCAATCAAATGAGACATTCGAAGTTTATCACAAATACACGCAACATAACAAGGCTGATGAAAAATAAGCCATCTTACTAACAAGAAGTCATACGCCCCCACAGACAAATGCAAAGACTGCATATTTGAAACAAACTGTTGAAATGTGCGTGTTAAATGGCATGATCACCGCTGGAGCCGTACCAGATTACAAGCGTCTAGTCCGTCATTCATAATCCAGCCGTCGTCCATTAGAGAATATCCGCGTCCATAATCCAAAGACCTATTCCATTTCCATATAACAGTATTAGCACCAAATTCAAAAAGACAAAAGTATACATAAACATAGGCTTGTTTCCTGCAAGAGAGAAGCGGTCAACAGTTTTCAATGATGCCGGCAAGACATCATGATGTTCCAAATATCAAATCCGTATCGCTGATCAGTATTCTTAATCCATAATATTCGTTATAGAGTCGTCATCTAAAAAATGATGTATCTCAGTCACGCTTTGATTGTGACTGTTCATATGAGTACCATGAGGATCTTAAAGTACATGGGTTCATACGGCCCCTAGCCCCGGGTTAAGCGGAATTAGACACAAGTTACGAAACGTAACGCCATAGATCTTGCACGCTACGCTCGTATTTTGCTATCGGCATGCGATATGTATCGCCAAATTTGAGAAACTTTGAGTGGAGGCGCTTGGTGGTGTAGCCCTGTTTTATAAGTTTCTGCAACAATGTTTGTGACGTTGATTAAAATCGTCACATTTAACACAGGATCTAGCAAATGCTACTAGGCGTGATATGTATACGCCATATGCAGGTTCCACTGGAATATTACTGTCCAGAAAGGGATAGTTTACGATGTCGAAATTGTAATCATCTCTTTTGTCATAAAGTCGACGAGAGAGAATGCCGCTTCATTTTTATAGAGATATAGATCTAAATAAGATGTGCCTGTAGGGCTATCTGTAGTTTCCTTCAAATCCAGTGAAGGTGGATATATATCCTTCACTGCGTCATTTATATAGCGATTATCCACAGCGAGAAGATCGTCTATATAGCGTTTGGTGAATGCTATACATATAATAAGAGCCATGATACAGCCCTATTAAGTTATGTGGTGAAAAAACTGTGTGATTGTTAGAGAGAAGAAACGGCTCAATCGAGGGAGTATTAATAGAACACAAGTTATTCAGAACACCTAACTGGGAGGCCCGACGCCGACCAAGCATTTCATTCTCTACCATATGTACGTATGCCAGCAGAATCTCGCCATATACAGGCGACCAAAACAAGCCTGGTGGGAAAATGCGTTGGCGTGCTAACATGAAGTCACATGACTCCACAAGCTAATCTACTGTCTGCTTATTAAAAAAACGCCACAAGTTCCAAAATTGATCCCTGCAATAATTTTTATCCCGTCCACGCATTTTATTTTAGTGATTCATGTGGACATCTTGGTCCGACGCTGATTAAATGAACGTAATTTAATGCAAACCTTACAGTAAAAGCAAGAGTAAATTCTCACCGCACAATCTGGTCTCATCGCTGCCATCTCGGCAATGTCGTGTCCCGTCACATATCAAATCTTTACTGTATAGACAGGTTCCATCGCCACAGGTAAAGTAGCACGCTGTAAAAAAACGATTTTCGTGCGTTAGATCCGACATATATTAAACAACCGCCATCCTTAATAATGCTCCCTACCGTAAGCAAAATACCTAATTACCATGTCAATATTAGTATCAAATTTCAAGTAAGCTGAATTTCTCCAGAAGAGGATATACTTTACACACCTTTGTTGGCAAATCTTCATGCTATTTCTGTTGCCTCCTGCTGAAATCACGTTAAATCCGCGGAACTTAACCCTATCTGGCCTGGGCTTTTTGTGACCTGTTGTGGCCTGCGGTGGGGGGGGGGCACTTAATTATTTTTCTTACCCCTTGAGCTAGAGGACTGAAACTTACCACACTATACCCTTGGTTTAACCTCTACCAGAAAAATCCAAGATGACCGCCGTGATGACGTCACAGGGACGTCATTTTCAAAAACGGCATTTTGTGGTAGATTTTTCAGTCAGATTTCCCAAATTTTTCATTTATACAATTTCTCCACAAAAACTGCATGATAAATTAGTAAATATTAAAGTGATGTGAAATAAATTAGTTTTTCCCGCTTTTCATCACGAAAAAGCAGAAATTATGAAGAAATGTGACAAAAACATAACTTTTCCGGGACCCCACGTGGCCGCCATCTTGAATTTTCCCATGATCCTCTGCTCTGGGGCTTATGCAAATAGGCTAAAAATGATAAACCATAAAGTGGCTGAATTTCAGCTCTGTTATCTCTGTCGTTCGGGTGAGCGCGAAACTTCAATATGGGAGAGGAAGGCATGCCCAAGCCACGTAGGGTTAATTCTTCACAAATATAATCTATGTAGGCCACTATGGTATTTGGACCCATACTTGTTAATTTCTCAAAATATCACTGTATTGTTTGCATAAAGAACTCTTCGCATGGCGTTGTAAAAGTATGGAGATTCATTCAGATTACAAGCGTCTGATCCGTCATTCATAATTCAGCCGTCGTCCATTAAAGAATATCCGCGCCCATACTCCAAAGACCTACTCCATATAACACTATTAGCACCAAATTCAAAAACACAATCATAACATAAATAAACAAAGGCTAGTTTTCTGCAAGAGAGAAGCGGTCAACAGTTTTCAATGATGCCGGCAAGACATCATGATGTTCCAAAAAATATCAAATCCGTATCGCTAATCAGTATTCTTAATCCATAATAATCCTTGTAAAGTCATCTAGAGATTGATGTATCTCAGTCACGCTTTGATTGTGACTGTTCATATGATGAGCACCATGGGGATTTTAAAGCACATGGGTTCATACGGCCAGTAGCACCGGGTTTAAGCGGAATTAGACACAAGTTACGAAACGTAACGCCATAGATCTTGCACGCTACGCTCGTATTTTGCTATCAGCATGCGATATGTATCCCCAAATTTGAGAAACTCTGAGTGGAGGCACTTGATGGTATAGCCCTGTTTTATAAGTTTCTGCAACGATGTTTTGTGACGTTGATTAAAATCGTCACTTTAACACAGGATCTAGCAAATGCTACTGAGCGAGATATGTATGCGCCATATGCAGGTCCCACCGGAATATTACGCTCCAGAAAGGGATAGTTTACGATATCGAAATTGTAATCATCTCTTTTGTCCTAAAGTCCACGAGAGAGAATGCCCGCTTCATTTTTATAGAGATATAGATCTAAATACGATGTGCCTGTAGGGCTATCTGTAGTTTCCTTCAAAGTCAGTGAAGGTGGATATATATCCTTCGCTTCGTCATTTACATAGCGATTATCCACAGCGAGGAGATCATCTATATAGGGTTTGGTGAATGAGAAGGAACGGGCTTTGATGATCGGTTTTTGAAAGCGCCTGCATATATTCATATTCATAAGAGAACAGATATAGGTCAGCCAACAGGGGTGCACAATTAGTACCGATTGGAATACCTATATGCTGTTGATATATTGTGTTGCAAAATTTCACATAGATAGTTTTAATGAGAAATTCATGCAACTTTATCAACAGAGAAACATCCCATGAATGATATCTCTTGTATGCAGTAGAGCTAAAGAATGCTTTATGGCTTCCGGCATTAATATATCTACTATCAGTTTTCTTGAACACAGACATTATTAATGAAATTAGACGGGATTGTAGTATAAGGAGTCGAGAAATCCCATGTGGATACATGTCTATACGGTATGTGACCTTTAGCATCAAGTTCTTCCGGAATACATTTTGAGTTTTTCGATATCCACATACATTCAATGCCAAAGGTTTTAGAAATAGTAGCGCAATACCTTTCCCAAAATGCTTTTACCTCCTGAAGGGCCCTTGTCAACAGGGTTGAAAGAAGCTTGGTGTGCAGCTTCTAGAACCAGCTATGAATCTAGCTTTTATATGGTGATTTATGCATTGTGGCAGTCCAGTATATTTTTGGTATGTCGTTGTGATTGGTTGGAAAACGAATACCTCTTTCCCTGAGAAACGTTTTGTGGTTGTTAAATAAATCTTTCAGAGTAAATGCAGTTTGGGAGTAAGTAGACGTATTTGATGATGATAAGTTTACACTCAATTCTTTAACCAGCACCTGGTAATAGTAATATTTACATATGAATATTATATTATTTGGAGATTTATCTGTTGGGGCTATGACGAATTTACTCTGGGGATTTGCTAGAACTTCTTGCGAATTGGGCTTTCTCAGTACTTGTTTTGCTTGTGGGAGGGTACTTCTGTCAATATGACGCATGAGAGGAGAGGGCCATGTATGCGCCGTTTAAATAGCTGTTGTGCCCATGAGTTGCACTTTGAATTGCCAAAAACGAAATATTGACTACGAAAGAGACTATTTGGATTTCAGAATCCAGTAGCATGGTCTGAGTAATTTCCAGACCCTGTGTCATTTAGGAAATTTGTGCCAAATTTTCTTCTTCGTGGAGAAATCACTTTTTTCTCCTGGTAAACATTAAGCTAGCCTAAAAACCAAAACTATTTTGGGTAACTAGCGTTATGGCCAATATTCCGGGGTAAGGTTTAGCTTGGTTCTCCACCGGCTTTATATGTTTATGGAGAGAAAAGAAATGAGACCCGGAAACTGGAAAGTGTTCTGACCTTAGGTCAAGAAAATATGTTAAGCCAACTAGAAAATATCTGTCGGAAGTGGAACCGTAATCTGCTCAAAGAAAGCTAAGGAGGATTCGCAATGTTTGGAGGGTGAACCAAAGAAGAAAAAACTTACCAACCTCTTTTGTTTTTTTGTACATAATCTGCCTTTTTCTCAACCTTCAATCTGCGCTACCCCATTTTTACATTCACGTCAACTGGCTTCTAGTATTCGAATTTCACTCTCACAGGTTTTATGATTCCCAGGTTTGCAACCTGTCCTGTTTTTCTCCTGAAGAGCATGTGCGTATATTGCTCATTCATTATTTTGTTTCTTATCATTAGTGCGTAATACAATCTGATCGAAAGGAGATTACCCATGCACTCACGCCCCCCATATGGAAATTTCATCCCGAGCTCTGAAGAAAAGAAAGTGTAACATGCATATCGCTCCAATTTGCAGCTGATCATAACGGGGTAATATTGAACATATTTGTATAATTCACGAGTCGAGAATCACGGGTGAATTGAAGTTGGCGACCATTTGATTTAACATTAATGTAGCAGCTTCGAGTTTTTTCTTCAAAGTGTTTGTTTTTCTCCATAAATAAAACAAATGCATAAGACACGACTAGAAAATGCCTTTAGGCAAATGGCATCACTCCATCACGTCAACACCGCGGCCATCTTGAATTTTTTACCTGTTACGATATGATCTGACCCAAGGGTATCGCTGGTAAGTTTCAGTTCCCTAGGCTCGGAATTAACGGAATTACAAGCGTCTAGTCCGTCATCCATAATTCAGCCGTCGTCCATTAGAGAATATCCGCGTCCATAATCCAAAGACCTATTCCATATTCCATATAACAGTATTAGCACCAAATTCAAAAACACAATCATAGTATACATAAACATAGGCTTGTTTCCTGCAAGAGAGAAGTGGTCAACAGTTTTCAATGATGCCGGCAAGACATCATGATGTTCCAAAAATATCAAATCCGTATCGCTGATCAGTATTCTTAATCCATAATATTCGTTGCAAAGTCGCCAGCTAAAGAATGATGTATCTCAGTCACGCTTTGATTGTGACTGTTCATATGATTACCATGCGGATCTTAAAGTGCATGGGTTCATAGGCCTCTAACCCCGGGTTAAGCTGAATTAGACACAAGTTACGAAACGTAGCGCCATAGATCTTGTACGCTACGTTCGTATTTTGCTATCAGCATGCGATATGTATCGCCAAATTTGAGAAACTTTGAGTGGAGGCGTTTGGTGGAATAGCCCTGTTTTATAAGTTTCTGTAACAGTGTTTTGTGACGTTGATTAAAATCGTCAGATTTAACACAGGATCGAGCAAATGCTACTAAGCGAGATATGTATACGCCATATGCAGGTCCCACTGGAATATTACTGTCCAGAAAAGGATAGTTTACGATGTCGAAGTTGTAATCATCTCTTTTGTCATAAAGTCGACGAGAGAGAATGCCTTCTTCATTTTTATAGAGATATAGATCTGAATATGATGTGGCTGTAGGGCTCTCTAAAACAACTGAGCGTAAAGTTCACTTAAGTAATAGTGGATATTCAACCGGCTCAAGTTTCGAGTGAAATTCGCTCAGGGTTTGAATTAAATTCATTCAAATTTCAGTCAAGTTTGAGTTGATAGCTCACTCAAGTTGAGTGAAATTTAATCCACCCGAGTTAAACTCACTAAACTTATGGAAAAAATATTTGTCTTTGTGTTGGATGAATATCCACTCTTGCTTGGGTGGAGATTTAATCAGCGGGTGCGAAGCAGTCTTCTCTTTCCTCTCGGGGATAACACCGTCACATGTCGATGATATCTGAATATAACACACAAAACAAATGTTCCTCTATTTTTGTCAATTTATAGAATTTCCTGATATCTGTTTGTAATGTTAGACTCATCAAGGCCTGTCCAGTAGAGGAAGAGTATCCCGAGTCTTATTTTTGTATGTCGATATCCATACGGTGCAGCGCAAGGTTATGAATGCAGTTTTTGCCCTGTTTTGACCTACTTACGGGGATATCTCCCACGGATATTACCCAAATTCGTGGCGGATTGAGGATAGATTTACCTGCCCTGGAGCGAACAATTATCATCATCTAAATGTATGCCCCAGCCATTTCAATGAAACTATAGCGGTCGGCCTGGCGAGCGAGCACATTCACAGCGAACCAATGGAAATTGGTGGAGCTTAAACCCATCAATGGAACCGTAAATACGCCCGAATTTCGAGATCGGTTTTCACCTTTGTAAAATATCCCCACGAAATCGGGCCACGATCAACCCAGTCCAGAGTTCTACGGGCCATTCTTACCGTTATACCAGGTGTGGGGTTACACGCCTATAAGGATAAAGTCGCCATTATAGAAGACCAGGTAAGTTGGCACCCTAGCAACATACCGAATACGGTTACGCTACATCTTGATGTTTGGGCCAAAGTTCTATGAGCCCTTCCTACTGTTACACCTGAAGTTGGGTTACACATCTATGAGGATAAAGTCACCATTGTGGAAGACAGGGAACCTGGGACCCTAACAACACACCGAATACGGAGACTGGACCCACCAGAGAAATTGTGCCTATTGTGACCATGCTGTTTACAGAGGATGAGCGATCACCCTATCAACTGACCTGACACCTCGCTCCGAGAAATTTGTCTAATTCTGCGGATTTCAGCTGATCTTAGCTCTGATTTTTGTGTAATATATTTTGTGAATACTTTTGACCTGTGGTGAAATTTTGGAATTATTTTTCAGTTTCCCTTTTCTTTTTGTCTATCTCTGGTTTTCTCTGTTTGTCCGCGGTCTGTAAATATTTCGTATTCTACTGATGTATATATTTCCTTGTTGGTTTGATTTAGTTTGTAGTTGGTTCGTTCTTAGGTCTATTTGCACATATTTGTATATATCGAGCTGGGCTAAATACATGTACATAGTGACGGTATAGCTGTATGGTGTAGGCCAACCCTCAAAATACAGGTTTACGCGAGTCTTTGTTCTCTGTTCTTTTATTCCTCGGTGTGGCAGGCGACTCCCAAGACCTAGAGCTGGGCTATTGTTCTGCCTAGGTCAGGGGTTCTTTTTGGGAGAGAGTGTATTGTTTAGTGGCACTGATTGTAGTATACACCTTTGGGGTGAGGCTCCCTCGTGGAGTAGTAAATGTTTACTCTGTGGGAGAGCACTCTGTTGAGGTGTGTGCGTGTCACTCTTTGTAGTTGTAGTGGGACTGATTTTTTTTCTTTTTTTTTTTACTATGGCGTTTAGAATCTTTGTAAGATCACTGAGCCTCGGCTTAGGCTTAGAGAACACTAATGCGATTGATATATACCACGCATTAAAAAAACACTGTTGAATCAGGACGGTCAGTCCTTGCAGTTCTGGTACAGGTATCAAATACCCTGTCACACTAACAAATGAAATTCCTAAAATTCGCCTAATGCTGGAAGGCATTCG